>VZTO01001020.1:0-13922 GCA_013400615.1 Syrrhaptes paradoxus | reverse complement strand
TTTTTTTTTTTTAGAGGGGAACTGGAAGCTCCTTTGACAAAAACAGGCCTAAAATAAACTCTATTGAAAAATTTCAGACCTTGGGAGTCTCCCACTGCTCTCTTAATTTTCTAGGCCATGACCCTTCAGAGTAGATTTGGGACCTGTTAGTAGTAGTAGTGAAATAATTACAGGTAATTGCAGATATAGTTTAATTATAGAATTAATATTTAAATACTTCCATCAAGTACTTTAACTCCGTTTACATTTTAAGCAATTGTTTAGCACACAGCAAAATCCTCCATTATTATTTAAAAATTAGAAAAAAATAGTGTGGTTCTATTCAGCCTGTCTTTTGAACAGCAAACATATGCCAGCAAGCCTTAGAATTTTAAGGTCAAACAGGAATATAAATATCATATTGACAAATTCTGTGATCATTTTTACAGTATGTACTGTAAACTATAGCTTTTAAAAACATAGCTTGAATTGGCTATAAAGTTACCATTCTTTGAGTCCTCTACAGTTGTTAAACAAGTATAAACAAAAAGTACACTTCATGTGTTTTTTCTTGCACTCAATTTTTATGCAGTTGATTTTTATGTACATACTTCCCCAGTAAAACCATGTCTATATATGAGAGCTGTAGATAACTTCACAGTAGAATTGTTAAGATTTAAGTTAATGTTGATGCACTTTTATCTAAGGTATAAACAAGTTGCCAAATCTCTGCCACGCTTAAGCAGCACAATAATATTGGGGTTTAAGGTTTATTTTACTACGCCAATATTTACGTGCTGCTAGGGCGGAACAAGTATGACACCTCTTCTATTCATCCACATGTCAGGAACACAAATTTGTTAATAGAAAAATTTATATTAGTATCTTCAACTGTTTCTCTTCCTTAAATTTCTAAAGCAGCAAATAATGATTCCCATCTTTATTAGAGCATGCAAATCATGATGTGCTGCTAGAGTACTTTAAGGTCTCAAACACAGGACTTAAAACCTAGACAGTATTTTTTATAAATTTAACTGGAAATATAGTTTTACTTAAAACTGGTTTTATTTGTACACCAACCTGTAAAATTAAGAACCTGTTATGGTCCAGATCAATTCCATGGCTTCGAAGAAGAATACCAACATCTTTGAATGTCTTTTTCTTTCCATTGATGTAGTATACAGAAGAATTATCTCTATAGGCAGTTCTAGACACACAAAAATTGCTGTTAGGAACGACTTCGTAATCATCTCCTTCCTGTTTTGAGGAAAAACAAAGACAGAAAAACAGTTACTATATCACAGGTTTACCTCATATTTCACAATTAAGCACAAAAGTTTATCATGTTCAGGTTTTAAGTCAACTGCGCTCCGGGGTCTAGCAGAAGTGGGAACTGTCTTCCAGCTGCATATCTCNAGCAAAACATTAAAGATGTGACAAATATGATATCATCAGCTTCAAAGATATTTCAGACTTACCTACAAAGCATCAACTAAAATAAAGCAAGGACTATAGTTTAAAAAGTTAAAATTGATGCATGCTTCTTGTAAAGACTTAAACTGGCCTACCACTTTCCCAGATTAACCCCCAAGAGCATAATCAGATCGGTATCTGAATTTTTTAGATCATAAAGTTAGTTCCTAGGTGTTAAATACATTAAGTCAAGTGAAAAAAATAATTTTTTGAATCTGGTTATTATAAACACAAGCAAAAGGTAGTGCACATGTATATCAAGTCAAAGGAAAAAAAAAACCCTGTCTTTGAAAACAGTTTCTTCAAAGGCTTTATATACTGCCCCTTTATTAACACAATTGTTGAAATTTCAGTGTACACTTCCCACTATTTTGACTGACCCCAAACTCAACAGTTGATATTTCAGCTAGAATGTGTGCACAAAAATTAAATTTTAATGAAGAGAAATAAATTCCTTGCACTGTAATTGCAATAAATCAACAAAAATGTCCAGAAAATTTTATCAATACATGAAGAGCCAAGCAAAGTAAATTTTTTTTTCCCCACTTTGGCAACACTATTTCATTCAAACAAAATATCAGGTACAAAAATATTTAACAGTAGGATGCGAGGTCCAGAATTTTCGTTGAAATATCAGTTTTAAAATTGCAGGCATGTTTACAGTATATAAAGTGTAAATAGGAAAGTTTCAAATTCATTATATATTTTTCTAAATTTAGATAACCAAAAATATTTTCTAATTGGTTTAAAAGGTTTGCTTCAATAGGTTTTATTTTTTAATATATATACATACTCATATTATAAACGTAAGAATATATAACATGTCTAAACATAGACTTATGAATTTTAGGTGTCCTATTAATTTCAGGAATACATTTTATTTACTTGAGGTAAAATAGATGACAACTCTAAAACGACTTCATCTTAAAATTATTATTACATATTTCTAAATAGTTTTGAAACGGACATGTACCAGATATTTGTCTTTGAGAAAATAAAAAAAAGGAAACCCTACTAATATTTTAAGAACTCCACTACTCAATAGAGGAGTTTAAGCTAATTAATTTTGAATTGATGTTTTACATCCCAAAGCTAAACTAATCATGCTATTAAGTTTTCCACAGCTCAAACTAAAATAACCAAATATTAAAAGTTTTAAAATCCTTAAAGAAAAAAAATAAAAGGTCTCTGCTGTTCTGAATAGAAGCATACATACCTTGTCAATGATCTTTTGGAAGTGGATTTCCACAGAACAACTCTGGATGTCTGTATGTTCGTCAGAATTATGGATCAGCACAGAGAGTTTTTTGGATCTGATTTTTTGTGCTCGATACCCAAACACAAAAAGCATTGAATCAATGACATTGGATTTTCCACTGCCATTTGGCCCAATAATACATGAAAAACGCTGCATAATAGAAGGAAAAAAGTGATATTCAAAGGGTAATAGATCCTAGCCAGTGTACATCACCCATTTCATTTGTGAACAGTTTAAAACACAATTATTTCTAGTACATGAAACTGCAGACTGTTTGATGGCTTAGTTTTTACTGTCAAAGGTAAAGCACTACAACTTATTTAAGAAAAAAAAAACACACCTCAACTCAGCTTTCTAAATTTTAACTTGTTAACTCAAAGTGATGCTGCATTTAGCAAGCATGTTCGCAAGCAAAGTTTCATGATTAGCCACGTAAGTCTCTTGTGGGCACTAAAAAATATTCTTATTCTTCAAACACACCCATAAAAGTTCTCCAGTAAACGAAATAAATAGGAAAGTGTGCCTTTTAAAGGTTTAGAGATTCATTAAAATTGTACACTACCAGAAAGTTACACTTAACTGTTTTCTCTACTGTCCAATAATGAAAATTCAGAATATCCCTATTTAAGTAACTTTAAAACTTAAATCTTTGCCAGGTTATTTTGAGGTAAGTTTACATGAATATACAGGAAGGAATACTAACACACAGCAAAGTCTTACCTTCATTTAAAAACACTTAAAGGTAAAAGAAAGATACCTTATGAAAAGGTCCCAAAGTTTGCTCCCCTGCATAGGATTTGAAGTTCTGGTTTACAATATGAGTTATCATGAGACGAGGAGCACCAGCTTCATTGGCCATTGCTGGAGGTGGGGGAGGAGAGATGCTACCCAAAATCTCTTCTAAACTTCGATTATCAAGCACCTCATTTGAGACTGCTAAAAACCATCCAAAATAAACAGAAAGAAAAAAAGACTATAAGCTCTCAGTGACTAGACACCTTTTAAAATGTTCAACTGGAAAAGCAAACATCATTTCTATATGAACCAAACCTGTATTTTTGCCTGTAATTATTAAAATGAGCTAAGTGGAATTAAAATTCTTCTTTCCATGAACTGAATCTTTAAAAAGAGATACTTAAGATGTCCCATCGATTCACTAGTGGGCTTGTTCTTTCATTATGTAATTCTTATTCTAACACACTTCAAGAGGCACTCTGCAATTACAATAGCTACAACCATCACAATAAGCCTACAAATCCGAAACAGGCAAACTCTTTCTAATTAATAAGTGCAAAGCCACATTTCAAGCGTGCTCACAAGTCACTCTGCAAGATTTGGGGATCGCTGCACAATGCTCTGAAAGCTGTAATGACAGCACAGCTACTCTGCAAAGACAGGAAGTTTGTTACGAAAACAAACTGGCCCCCTGGATATCAGCTAGTTATAAGCAAAGCAGCTTTTCAACAGTTACTAGCAAGTTTTCTTCAAACAGACAGTAGTTTTTACCACCAATATCAACATATTAATCTGTTTGTCAAATACCTTGCTTTAATAATAGCATATCTGGCTACCTAAAGAGACACACACTGCTGTTTTCCCAGACATTTTAGCAAAAAGAAAATCAAGAAAATACATTGCTTCATGAAAAAAAGTCAAATCATTTTAAGAGTTAAGTAAATAAACTTGACATTTATTCCATTCCAAGAAATCCCATACCATTGGCTGCATATAAATTTGAAAAATCCTACTGTTGTACCACAACCTCAAGTACAATGTTACAGATCAGGAATATGAAATAGTCTTTATCAGGAGAAAGTCTACAAATTGCTTTTCCACTTTTACTAAATCACTGGTCCAAACACGTTAACTCTTTGCAAACCCTCCTTACAATTTGAAAAGCAGTTTTAAAATCAGGATTCAAAACTTTCAATATTCCTTTCTAGAAGGGAAAAGACCAGATCCTGTCTGGAACAGTTGGTAAATACAACTGAACATTGTTGCTAAACAGGCACTATCAAGTTCACACATCATCAGAACCACAATATTGAAACCTACCTTGTGCAGGTACTTCACGAAGCTGTCTGTCACCTTCATTTTCCACTTCCATGTCATTGGTGGGCTCCTCTAAGGGCTCTCTGTCTTTCTGACGGGCTGCTGTAGAGGTTTTGGTGCTCTTGCTTGGCATGATTTCTGTTGGCTGTTCCCCTTCCATTCCAAGCAATCAAACTACTGAAGGGATTTATCTCCTTTGCTAACATAAACAAGAAAGCCCCGTGATCTAAGCATTGAACTACAATCCCCTAAGGAATATACCTACATGTTTGCCGAGATGTTCGACTAATTTAGAAACTAAAGATGAGAGGTATTTTGAGGACAAAAATCCAAATTTGAAACACAATCTCAAGCTTAGCCTCATAATGATATATTTTAAGATATATCACCCCCCCAAAACAATGGGCTGACTCTTATCTGTTGAAACTGCATGAATCTACCTACTGAAAACTCATACAGCCACGTTCAAAGCAGTTACTATGCTAAGAGAAAGCAACCGTGATGCTGGGGGCAAAAGAGTTAAAGACATATTTGCAATAACAAACTGAGTAGCCATATGTTTTCTGGAAACACTCTTTACATACACATTTCAGACCTGACACATTTTTCTTTCAACAGTCCACGCTGACTATATATTTTATACAGATAGACAGATAAACAAAAAGACCTGCATAATTATAGCAATGACTTGACTCTTAAACAGTTTAAATCAACACGCTCATTTTGCAAAATATAACATAACCACTACTGCCAGCATTCAACATCTAACAGAGAAAGCAAAACAAAATACCTTCATCTAGCTGTGATGTTAACTGATCAAGAACAGAACATTACAGAAGTCCATCAGCTGGCACTCAAGCACAGCTCCCAAAAAGTATAAATAGAAAGCAACCGATGAGAAGAAAGACGACTGCAAGAGCTAAACTCTCTCCAATTTGGAGTTTAAATCGCAGCAAGTGGCGAAGTTAGTTCGCAGAAAAACAGACATGAGAAAGTTTACTTTTCACAAGATAAAAAACTGACGTGGTTAGAAAGTCATCTTACAATTGGTGCCAATCATTTGACGTTTTCAGACCTACCCCCAACCCACACTCTCATGAGAGTCCTTCATTTGGGACAATGGGGGAGGGGGGAAATGAGAGAAAGAACTCGTTTTAAGGCAATTTGAGTCTATGCCCCTGTTAATAAGTGTTCCGCAATGGCTGTCTCGGACAATTACAGCCTCTCAGAGTACCAGATTTTTTTTTCTTTTCCAAAACTGTTCCACTCCAACAGAATTGTGCAATATAGACCTATTTACCTTACCAACCCTTCCCCCCCAGACACTTCAACAGAATGAACAAGCATAACTACTTGACCTCAGCTTTTAAATCGCGATAAATCAGCTGCCACATATTCCCTAACAAATTTAACAAATTCGTGCCCAGCCCCTCCCCCGAGTCAGCTCAAAGGTGTTTGTTAAAAGCATCTCTCGACGATCTCCTGCCAAACGCCGTTTTTGATGGGGGGATGGCGAAAAAGAGAGTCGGAGACGGGCAGAAAGTCTTCCTTACTAACAGCCTTTTAAATTTGAATGCGATAACCCATGTCAATGAAAAAGTTGGGGTTTATTTTTTAATCCATCCATTAATCGAAGGAGCCTAACTGCACCCTTGTGACGGTCTTTCCAAATCGTTACGGACTTTCTTAGGATTTCTCTTTCATTCTTTAAGCATAAAAGGAGCAAGCAGAGCTAGTTATAGAAGAGCCCGTGCTTTGTCAGCAGGTTAAAATCAGGCCTCTGTACTACCGAAACCCATTCCTGTACTTCCCCGTCCTAGCTGCGTCTCTGATTCACGGTCCCCAGAGGTCCATAAGGGCACAGCGGGAAACCTGCTTTCTCCCTGGGGCTGCAGAGGATCCTCTCTCATCCCCTCTCCTCAAACCCATCTGCCGACACCAGCCAGGAACGGACACAGCGGGTTCCGTGTCCCGCCGACACGGGGAACGAACAGACCCCTCGGGAAGGGCCCTCAGCGGGGGAAACCCCCGCCCGGGCCCGGAGAGAGGAGCTACCGCCGCCTTTCCCTCCCTCAGGGTGGGGAGGAAAGGAAAAGAACAAGGCGCGGGGCAGAGCCCGCCACCCTATGCCCTCCGCTCAGCACCCCCTGCCCAGGGAAGCGCCCTGAGGACGCCCCTCGCAGCGGGTGAAGCCCCCCCAGCTCCACCTGCCCTCAGGCGAACTACCGGCGCCTCTGCCCCAAGCCCTGCCCGTCGAACCACGCCGCGCTCCCCGCAGGGCTGGTACCTTCGAGGGCCGGCAGCTCCCGAACCTTCGCGTGGCTCCAGGTTGACGGCAGCGCGAGCAGCTCCGGCTCACCGCCGTGGCTCGGCGGCTTCCACACTCGAAAATGGCGCCCAAACGGCGAACTCGAACCGAAATTCGTTAGAAAAGCGCGGGGCACGCTGGGAAGGGAGGGGGCCGGCCTCCCGCGGGTTTGNAAAAAAAAAAAAAAAAAAAAAAAAAAAGCCCCGCTCCCGCGCCATCTTGTTTTCCGTTAGTGCGCGGACGGGCTGGGCGGGAGAAGAAAGGAAAATAGATCCCCTCGCTTCGGGGAGCGGATTTTTTTAGTGGTTTTTTGGGGTTTTTTGGTGGTTTTTTTTTTAGGAGGGAAAGAGACAATCGCGGCTGAGGGTGAGGGGCCGTGACCACCCGTCCCGGGTGGAGAGGATTTATTTTAATTGTAGAAGTAGGTCAGTGGGTGGTGCCTGGTTGCTCGGCAATGGGCGGTGGGGTTTGGGGGCTGGGGGGTGGCGAGAGGGGGCGCTGGTATTTTAAAAAATAATTAAAAATGAAAAATAAATAAAAATTGTGGAGACTGTCCGGTTTTAAAGCGGTTTTAATTAACGGGCGGCGCGGTGACGCCAGCGGGGCCGTGTCACCTGGGGCGGCAGGGCCCGTGAGGTGGCGGTGGGACGAGGAGGAGGAGAAGAAATTCTCGCGGGAAGTAGCCATAGAGACGGAGCCGCTTGGCCGCGGGGGGGGGACGGGCAGCAGCCGCCTTGGCCCTGCCGCAGCTGTGGCGCCGCGGGGACGCGGAGGAAGGCGGGATTAGCGCGGAAGCCGCCCGGCCGCTGAGGCAGAGGTCTCGCCGCTCTGCGGTCTTGCTGCCGCTGCTGGTGCAGGTAAAGGCGGGCTGGGGAGGCGGCGGCGGCGATCCCCCTCCCCTCGCCGTCTGGGGCACAGTTCTGACTCACCGCCGCGGGTCGGGAGCTGTGACCCCCCCACCCCCGGCTCGGCGTGGGAAGCGGGCGGAGGGGAGGGAGAGCTTTGGGATACAGCCGGGCGGCAAGGTAAGGGCGAGGGGAGGAATTTCGACCCCCGGCTCCGGGTGGCCCTGAGGGAACCGGGCTCTGGCACTCCCGTAGAGGAAGCGCGGCGGAGGGAGGACGCGTTCTTGTGGGGGGTTGGTGGATAATCTGCCGTTGGGGAAAGAATGAAACTTTGAGGGGAAACGGGGGTGCTGGCACGGCTGGAGAGCGGGCTTTGCTGCCTGCGTGGTGGCTGAGGCTGTCCCTGGGGTTTGGGGAGGGGACGCGGGCGGGAAGAGCGGCGGTTCCCTCACAGCGGACAGGGACAGCCAGGCTGCGAGGAGACAGCTCCGGCCCCGCCACCTACGCCCGTTCTCTCGCTCCTGCCGTCTGTTTTTCCCTCCGTTCACCCCCCCGCTCTTGCTCAATCTCCCGCTGCCGTCCGTTGACCCTCATCTCCTCACTCAGCGGCTGAGGGGAAGCGGTGAGGACAGCGGGGAACGGCGGCCTGGGGCGGGCTGTGGGGCTGAGAGAAGCCCAGCCAAACTCGGCGTGTCAGAAGCACTCCGCGTTATCACCCCATCTTTTTTAAAACTAGTAAATGCTGTCTGCTAACCTGCTGTTGTGGACTTGTGATGTGGAGGCAGGTACTGGGAGGGGTAACGATGTACCTGTTGACAGCAGGTGCGACACAAGGCTGAGCGCTCTGCCGTGGAGCTGCATGGAAAGAGTGCCTAAGATGCTTTCAAAAGTTATAATGGAGTTCGGGCCTTTTCTCTTTCAAAGTAAAAGAATTCTGCAAGAATATTTTAAGGGTTTTGGGTGCCGGTGGAGTGGGAGCAGAGAGGGATTGGAAGGTGACAATAGTGACATGTCTGCTGAAACCCTAAGAGAAGAAATAAACAAAAACTTACCAAACAGCAGCCAAAAAGGTGGGTTTAGCGAGCTGTGGCGTGCACAGAAAATAGAAGTGGGTAAGATCCATGCATCCAAATAAATATGAGGTATTCTGTTGAGCAGGAGAGATGCTTTCGTTAAACTGGAGGATAAATCCTTAATGCTGCTTTACTCCATGCTGTTTCTTTGCTGTATACAAATTATAAGGTTTTTGTTTGTGAATTTAGCTTTAGAATTCATGCCACAGAGATCAGCCATGCAATTGATCAGCAGAAAATGTTGTGGCATATGCTGAACCGGTATATGCAGGTGCTGAACAAAGGCTTTGTCATCATACAGAAGTGAAGGACATGGTTGCAGGGATGCTTTGAAAGTTTAGCACAAACTTAGGCCCCTTTTAAATGCCTTGATGATGAGATTCCCTATGTGGTTTTTGGATAAGGGTAGGAGAAGGAAATTAGATATTCAAGTGTGAGAGGTATAATTATTTAAAAATACAAATAATGATTGTATGTGTTTATCAGTTAATGTAAAATAAGGTTGAAAATAACTTACTCTTTGGGCACAGAAAATTAGGTTTTAGGACTATTATCCTTTTAATGCTTCTTAAATTGTACATAGTAACTGTTTGACACGCAGTAATTTTTTATAGTGAAAAAATTCCAGTAGATTAGAAGGTCATGTTGTGCATCACCATGCTCTCCTCAGAGTATACCAGCTGCTCCCAGCCCTTTGCTCTCACTTCTTGTCATCCTGGAGGACAAAAATTTTAACCTGGATTGTTACCTTTACCCTCTCCAGGCTTTTGCTGTCACAAGAGGGAAGGGGTTGAGAGGGTACGACCCCATCGAACTGCTTATGGAATTACTGTGTTGCAGTAGAGTATCATGGACATTACAAACAGCAGTGGATGAAAGGCTAGGATGTTGTATCATTGTGTCACAGCAGGATTACTTTCATAGTAAGGCTTTTTCCTCTAAATATTCTCACAGTGCTCTCACTAAACATGAAGTTCATTGAAAAGTCTGCAATTCCAAGTTTTCCCTTGCTACCTTCATGGCTATTTGCCAGTACAAGAGAACTTGAGTGTTTCAGCCTATAATGTTTCAGCAAAATGTTCCTAGCATCACTTTTTCTTTAAATTCCCCAGTGTGTTTATACTAGCAATCAGATAAATGTGGAATTGGGTACTGTACAAACAGAATTTCTTTAAAACTCAGTCTGTTTTGGTGCTTATTTTGCTACAGTACTAATGTAATATTACTTAAAACTTTTTATTTTGATGTTAGTGTCTTCCTTTTTAAATTTTGTCTACTTATATATGTGTGTGTTTCGTTTTGTTACAGTTATAACGTATCTACATATCTTTTTTAATGCCCCATCTGGACAACCGAAATGAGACTGAAGACTTCACTTTTAAAGGAACCAAAACATATCCTTTGTCTCAGAATACACCGTAGAAAACCATGCTATTTCTGAATAGCATCTTTTCCAGAAAGGATTTCTTTATCATAAATGTGATAGTAAAATATTTGTAGATTTCAGGTGGCTTTTTTTTTTTCTTTTCTTCGCCTTGCCATTCAGTGCAGCCTTTAAGGACAACATTGTAAGAGCCACTCTTAGTTTTGCTAGAAAGTTTTGAGTTTTTCTTTCCTGTCTTATTTGTAGTGATAAGTTAAAAGCTTTCCCAGACAGTAAATAGGAGTAGTGCTGTATCTACTTCCTTGTAATAATACATAGATGTAGCAGATATAAATGAAATTGTGATTCTCCTATTAATAAATCAGATATGTCAACAATTTATATATGATGTGGTGTTAATAAACTGACGCATTTGAATGTCAGTTGTGTGTTTTGCGTTTGCATTGTGCACTAAGACCCTTTTAGAGGTGTAACCCAACATTTCAGCTGTGTTTCAATAAGTATGCATCATAATAAGAATTATATTTTTGCACAATACAGTTTGCCTTATTTTTTGCTGAATTTTTACCAACTCTTTACTTGAAGCAAAAGAGCAAAGAAAAAATGAAGAAACATTTTTTTCTTTATAGAAAACATTCCATGGAATCTTATAAAAATAATCTTCCTCTACTGTTTCTTCACTTTTGTGTAACCTAGATGAGATATTTTGGAAGCTTATTTTTAACAATTAAAATTTTCAGACTTCCTTAATTTAATCAAACATAAAGAATTAGTTAGCTGTGTGGGATGGACTACAGCTGATGAGCTATATTCCTGCAGTGATGATCACCAAATTATGAAATGGAACCTTTTAACTAATGAGACTACTCGAGTAGTGAAACTTCCAGATGATATTTATCCCATAGATCTTCACTGGTTCCCCAGAAGTATAGGTGGGAAGAAGCAGTCGCATGCCGAGATCTTTGTTCTAACAAGTTCTGATGGTAAGTCAATTTAAAATATTTATAATTTCGTACCACTTTGTGCTTATGTCACTCGAATACATGAGAAATTATTTGCAGATAAGTGGTCTGCATTAAAGCCATTTTGAATGCCTGTACACCAGCTGCACCAGTGTAAAATTGTTGTTTCAAATATTTCTGCAGTGCATGCCTACATAAATACTATATTGCTTATAGTTATGAAAACTGAAGATAACCACATCACTGAAATTGCTTAACCGTGATGTTTAATATCAACATATTCCATTTCTTGTACATGTTACAAGAGCATGTCTTGTATCTGGCTTCTATGGAGTCTTGAATATCCCTCTGAAGCATCTAGTTGTGTCTGTTGTCAGAGATGAAGATTAGTATGCGTGTCCACTATACTGGCAGATGTATGTATACATATGTATATCCAGTATGCTGATGCTTGTCCAGTATACTAGCGTACTGAGACTAGAGTATATGATCCATTATAGTAGCTACTGTGTAACAGTGTATGGATTCTGTTTTGTGGAAAGGAGGTGGGAGCAAGAAGGTTTGATGATTGCTTGGGGTTTGGTTTGTTTTTTTTTTTTCTTCTTCTCCAAGGAGACTAGGAATTGATTTTGCCTGACTTGCACACAGTCAATTTTTCTTCATGCATAAAGGCTGATACACTCATATCCCCAGTTCAGTGAAGAAGTCTTAGGTAACTAGTTTTGTTATTAATTTACGTTTACTATGAAGTGGTCCATACAGTTGAGGTCAAACTTTGTCTCAGTTTTTTTCAGTACTGTAATGGGGATTATTTTCCATGCCATCAGGAATTTTTTGTGCACGTTTCCTGTCCTTTTCTTTCCCCTTCCCTTTTCATTAAGAAAAAAATGTTTGGGCTCTCTTCTTCTTGGTCTAATTCTTTGTTTGAACTAAATATGAAAAATAAAAAGAAATTTTTTTAACAAATCACCTTTATTTCTGTTACAAAAAACCTACTGTGTGGAAACCCTGTAGTTCAGCTGAGAGTGTTTCTTCCTAAGCCTACCAGTTTTAAAAGGGGCTGATCCTTTATGAAATCTGCTGTTTACATTGACCTTGCTATAAGAATTGTGTTGGGATAAGAGCTTTGTTGAGACACAGGTCCTTGATGTAGACTGGGACTGCCTCACTGACAATCCACTGGCAAGAGCCTGCTGATGGGGTTGGCGTGTTAGTTTGCAAATGATTTCTGATACTTTAATGTGTTACATCCAAGAACTTGTCATACAGGTAGATTCAGCTTCCTGAGGAGGGAATGTGGAGATGGAGGTTCTGGTCTCTTCTCCCTGGTATCCCGTGGTAGACTCCTGGGAATGGTTCAAAGCTGCATCGGGGAGGTTTAGAGTGGACGCAGGGTGGTCAAACCCTGGAACAAGCTTCCTAGAGAGGAGGTCGATGCCCAGAGCCTGTCAATGTTTAAGATGCATTTGGACAATGCTTATAATGACATGCTTTCACTTTTTGTCAGCCCTGAGTTGGTCAGGCAGTTGGACTAGATGACCATTGTAGGTTCCTTCCAACTGAAATATTTGATTCTATACTATACTATGCTATGCTATGACATTCTTCCAGAAGCTGGGCATTCCTTACGCAGATCCTGGCTTTTTATACCTTGATGTTTTACTCAGTTAATGATGCTGTTGAAGGGTCCAGAGTAAGTAAATTAAGTTGTCCCACTGGTAGTAGTAATTATGTGCCACAAAAAAGCAGATTGCTTCAACATACTAAACTTAGTTTGTATTCTTTTGTCCGTGGTCAGAGATCTTGGTGGTAAAGCTGTATTTCTACACAAATGGTAGTGATGGGAGTTTCTCAACACTGAACTGAAAGCAATATGCTGCTCTAAATCTCTGCCAGCTTTTTCAGGAAGAACAGATCATGGTCAATTGTTGCAGAGAGTTTCCATCAGGATAATAATAGCCATCTGCCCATGACTCTGTTGATAGCTTTCACAGGGACCTATTGATAGTTTTAATGAGACTGATAGAGAATTTCCAGCTAACTTCTGCCCATATTTTGGCCAGAACCTTGAATTTATGGGTCTACTGTGTTTTCTTTGGTGAGGGGAACTTATTGTAGGCTTTTGGCTAGCTTCACGGTGAGCTTGATTGGGAACAGAAGCTTTATTACTGGGCATTAGTGGAGCTGATGCATCCAGAATGGCTTCCTGTACAGATGAAGAGAGGTGATACGCGTTTGAAGAAGGTAGAGAAAATTAATTCCCTCCATTAAATTTTGGAGAGTTCTCTGACTTTTGGCAGTAATTGCACCTAAAAATTAGGAGGACTGAGAGCTCAGTTCACAGAGTGGAGGCCAAGATTTCTTCAAGGTATTCAGTACTTCCTAAGGAATAAACGCACTGAACTTATGGAGCAAAAGCAGGACATCTTTTGGTTCCCAGTCGCTTCGTAGATACACATGGAGGGGTGGAAGATGAGAAGTTTGACCAAGCAGAGTTGTAATTTTTGCAATACTTGGTGCTGGATTTTACTGTGAATTTTAGGCAGCTGGGTTTAATGAAGTATTGGTTGTAGAGCTGTTAAGGTGGA
>VZTO01001017.1:10217-27162 GCA_013400615.1 Syrrhaptes paradoxus | reverse complement strand
TGGGTAGGTCTGTAGTATCTGTAAGATCTGTAACATCAGTCTTATCCTACCTTTGAAACTGTATGTTTCTAAAGCTGATCGATAGCTAAGTGCAGAAGACAATTACGTTGTTCAGAATCTGTCTTTTCTCCCCTGCATGAAAAACCTTGAGCAGGAGATGCAAGACATCGTACAAAAAGGCTTTTCCTCTCCTGCCTGTTAAGGAGATGCAGCTTCCTATGAAGCAGTTAAATATCCACAGAGTTAAAGAGAGACTGTTCAGTCTGGTAGATCAGGAGCTAGTTATTGGAAAACAGCCTGTAACTTGCTGGTGAGGGCACGTTACCAGGAGGTGGGACATCTGGCTGAGGATAGAGGAGGACAACCAGGTCTCTTGTGCACAGAAAAGCGCTGCAGCTATGAAACCGCTAGGGTGAGGTCGATGCCCTTCATGCTGAACATCCGAAACACCCTTTGGTTTGCTGGCTGTGTCACACACCTCCGTGGGATGGATGCACCTTACATGACGCAGTGCCACTGTTGCTTGGTGGATAACCAGGCAGATTGATGCCTGCAAGATATCTCAACATCGCATTGCAACATTTTAGGAAGTGTCAGTCCTGAGCTGGAGCAGCTCTGATGTGCCCTCAGCCAGTCCAATGCACTCTGTGCCAGTGCCACTACTTGGAAGCCCTGTTCTGGACAAACACAGTCCTGCTCCACACGCATGTAGGTGCAGAAGCTTTATCTAAACTAGGCAGCACTGTGGCTCCCTCAGTCCCAGTTTCTGCCATCTCCCACCCACAGACTTGTAAAATGTGATTACTGTGACCTCTTTTTGAGGAATTCAGTCCTGCAGTCCGAGTTCTAAGCTAAAAACTGATGCTATCAACCCATCACTCCTGACCCATGATCTTCCTGACAGACAGCCCACCCCTTTTGCTCCCAGCTGGTGCATTATAACTGATTTTTCACTTTGCTTCAGCCGGAGGGATGTATGACATGAAATCAAGCCATAACATATCACTATACGCAAAGCATGAGGGCATAAAGTTAGAGACAGCATGAAAAGCCTTGACTGTAAACCTGTAAGGTTTTGATCATTCGTATCGTACCTCAGCAGCTCTCTGCTTTTCCCCACTGCTCAAACATCAGTCACGCAGCAAAATGACAGCTTGCGATGACGGCCGCTAGCCATCATCAGGACACATCTGCCATCTCCTGGGAGAGAGGTGCAAACACCCTCATGATGGATTTTTACAAGAGTGTGCATTAGTAAACCCAAAGTTGCAGAAGGGAATGTGAATGCTCATTTCTGCCCTTTTCTTAAAAGACAAAGCAAACAAACAACAACAACAAAGAAACAGGCAAAGCGCTCCTCAGTCTTTAATCAAAGAGGTTCTAACATTTAAATAATTTATTTGTGCTGCTTGGGCTCAGAAAAACTGTTAGGCAGTAGCTAACAGTTAAGCTGTGGTTACAGACAGACTTTTCAACCAAAAGTAATGCTCATCCGTGCAGGAAGCCCAGTCCAAGTGAAGCCCCAGTTAAACAAGACATGCAAGTAAAATATATTGGAAATATTGAAAGTGGTGTATTTTCCTCTTTAACCCCAACTCACTGATGTCAGCATGCCCATTACTTTGCATAATAACTACCGGGCTATTTTTAAGAAAATTAGTAAATTTCTTACAAACCGTGTAAATCAATCTGGAGTGAAATATCACTAGTTATTTGGGTTCTCACCTCCTAGTTCTCAGCCTGGCATCTCCTGGCCTGTTCTAATGCAGAAATAATGTTTGAAAAGCTATTAAAAAGGCCATAAGTGTGAATTCTTGTTCCTAGCCAGTTTCTTTGGTTCTTGCTCAAGCAATACTGACAGACATAAGTTAGTTGCTGAGATGGACATTTACACTTGTGATGTAACTCGTGGTCTGCCTGCCTATGTCTTTGCAATGGCAGGAAAATATAAATGCTTTTCATAGAGTTAAATCTTAGCCTACCTAGGACCAAAGGATAAGATTTGGATAATTTTCTAAAACTTTTCTATTACACCAGTTACAGAATGGAACTTCCCTAAGTAAAAGATGCTCAATTCCTGTCCGCATCAGAATGAGCAGAGATGAACCCAGTAAAACCTACTGTAAAAGCAGCACCTTCCTCTCTTCTGGCCCTGTGCGGGGCCCTCTGCTGAAATCTTTTACCTCTGCCTTTCTGGCCAGTACATCAGTGTGCAAACTGCACATGCAAAGATCATGAACAAACAACTCTTTTCCTGAACCTGCATTAGCTCTGTGGTACCCAAAAAAGACTTTTCTGCGGGGTGAGATGTTCAGGACAGATGCCTTCCTTCCTTCCCTCCCTCTGCTCCAGCTGAATAAAAAGATGCCTCATCCAGCAAGCTACAGGCAGCTCCTGCTAAGCCAGGGTATTCCCCAGAGATGCCTCTGCACTCCCAGGGCTTGCTCGGCTTGCTGTTCATTTGACTCGTTCACTGTTTTCAAGGCAGGCTGGCTTAAAGCAGGAGAAATCAACGGGGCAGGATCAGCAGAAGGTGACTGTCGTCTTTCCAGCTTTGCATTTGGATAAAAAAAGCAGTTGTACCAAGCTGCACTGCTGAGTCATATAACCTGCCAACAGCTTGTCTTGCGTGCAACACCCAATCTGCTCCATCTTTCACCCAGAGCGGTACGAGAGGATAGGCAGCACAACTGCTGATCCACTATGAACACACTGCTGATCAGCTGCACAACAGAGAATGCATGCATGAGACACAGATCCTAATTCTATCTACAGTGTGTGGGTCAAAAATTGGAATGCTTTCTCTGTCCTCAGATCTCCTTCCCTGTGTCTGAAATTATGACATATTAGCAGCGAGTTCCCAATAGAGGGAAACCTCAGTCCCTCCGCTCCGTACAGCTTTCAGTCATACATGTCATGTAAGGCTTGTTTTCTGAATTTCCAGCCCCTTGCCTTGTCTTTAGAACAGGATTTCACTCTGTGAGCGACCAGTCTGGACCGAGGCTGGCCTCAGAGAGATGTCTTCATCGTACATGGAAGCAAGAGCCGGAGGAAAAGCTGAGTTGCTGGGATGTCTCAGCTCATTCATTGCAGGAGACCAAGTGAGTTTCCCTGCTCTCTGCTGCACACAGAGCTCCAGGCTCCCAAGTTCAAGGGGAGCAACCTTCAGATTTGCTGAACAGATGAAACAACACAGTGTTCCACCGAACAGAACAGCCCTTTCATATCGCCACGTGCAGTCACCACGCCACAGACACACTGGGGGTGAGGCCCTGGTGCAGATCCTAGGCTGCAGCCAGCACCAGCCCACAGGGACCACAGGTCCTGGGGCTGGCACAGATGTGCACTTTGGTGATCGTGGTAGGACAGTACCTGCACACTGAGGAACAGATTTTTGGGACACATGCTTTTAGTACCATCTGGGAACCGGCTGAGCCTTCATCACCACCTCCACTTCTCTAAGTGAGCTCCAGACAAGCCCGGGAGAGATTCCAGAGAACTTGTCACTGCATTCAAATTGTGCGCTCGAGCAACCGAGTCGTTCACAGGTGTCAGTAGTCCAATACAGGCCAGGTATATTTTATAGAAATGTTTATAAAGTGCGTGTAAGAGTGAATGTGTGCGGGAACTAGAAAGGCTGGTAGAAGTTGGCCTTGTTTAAGCTGAAGAGCCATGATCTGAGATATCCCAGGCTGTGAGCTCGTCAGTTCTCAGGGGTTACCATGGCAAAGAAATCTTCCAAAAGAAAACTACATCCCACCCAGTCCACAAATTTTAGACAGTCTCATAAGCAAACAGAAGTGCAAATATTCCTGAGACAGAGACACAGACAAATGCATAGGACATCCTAAGCCCAGGACATCACTGTTAATTTTTAACAGTTGTAAATTGTATTTGCTTTATTACTTTGACTAGTTGATACACTGCGCATCTGTACTTGCGTATCAGTCTGGAGTTACTGTGATCCATGTGTGTGTGGCTTGCATCACACAGATATAAACATGCCTCGTCTGAAGTATCATTGCACAGAGGTGGTTTCAGTCATCTGCAAATTATCAACTTGAGTTCATTGCTCTGAGATTTTACAACCCTGGTAAATTCAGAACTTTCAACCAGAAACTGGACAGTTTCACAGTTAATACAGTTACTTGTAACCACTTCACTCAGTACTTGTCAAAAAATTTTTGAGGAGTTATGGAATTCAACATTTAACCTCCTTCCCCTTCGGCATGGGAAGAGATCATTAAAATGTCTAAATATCTCTTCCCATCTTCTCTCTTTCCCTATACTTCATACAACAAAAAATCTAGTGTGTGGAGAGTTCATTGACTCACAAGCAATAAAGCATCTCCTAGCAAGCCCATAGCTCCTGCGAGCTCCAGAAGGTCTTTGGGAGCCCAGGATGGGTGCAGCAGGGCTGCCAGGAGCACTGATGCCTCCAAGGTGCCACACCCCTGTGTCCTGTCCCAGCGTTCATGGTTACACTGATTACTCCAGGAGCCTCAGGAAGGAATTATCTCTCCCCAGTTTGTCAAGGGCTGTCAGGGATGGTCTGTCTTTCCTGTAGAATGATCTCTCCTCCTCAACTCTTGGCTTAGCTGAAGCTCAGGAGGGGAGCCACATCTACCTCCCTCTGGAGAAAAGAACCATCCCGTGTGCATCAGATGGAAGGGAGTTGTGCCTCAGAGAGACCAGGAAAGGCCTACAATGGGTTTATTTTGCATTCATTTTCTCATATGGTGTGTTTTAATGAGAGAGAAGTTCTTCATGTCTTCTTATTCAGGGTTTTTCTTCTTAAAGGGAATCAGCCTTGAGCAATTAGCCACTTCAGAATGGGGCAATGGGTCATAACCCTGGATTTTAGAAAAAAATCAAAAAAAATTTTTTTTTTAAAAAGGAGTTAGGGAAGTCTGTTTGAGAGGCCTTCTGTGAGCTACAAGAACCCTACACGAACCTTTGTGCCCTGTGGAGTCTCGATGCAGCAGAACACAAAAGGAGTTAGTAGCTAGAGGGGTCAGCGAAAGCGTGTGGTGAGCCTGCCATCGCATCATGTCAGCCAGCACTTGCATGGGGGCCTCTTTCCAGCAGGATCAGTGGCAGAGTCCAAGGCTGACTTCAGGAAAACAAGCTCACTGAAGAATAAGGCGTGTAGTTTAATCTCCCTCATTCAAATGTGCAGGTGGGAGACCAACGCAGCATTCGCAGCTCCTAGAATCTGAGTTCAGCCCTTGCTGGTGGTAGATGAAGCTTGGCTTATACCTTGATGATCCACACCAAGGTTCCTTCACTGCCAGCCTCTTCCTTCTAGGTTGACCTGCAGTTTAAAAGGATCCTGCCCTAAAAAAAATCTGCTGTCCTGTAAGAGCTGTCTCCATCTGGATCTGTGGCTGAGGGAGAGTGTGAAGCTTTATCACTTTTGTTCAGCTTCTGGGGAAAACCAGTTCATAGGAACGGTTGGGCCCTTCAGAGGTTTTGGAGGAAAAGCTGCCTTCACCAGGAGCATCTACTTTTAGTTCAAATCAAGAACACTTTTTTTTTTTTTAAAGCAAGTCTCCTGACTGTCCTCCCTTGTGAGACTGGCTTGCATTGCAATTTCAGAGCATAGAAAATTCCCTTAGGAGGAAAGAGAAAGAAAGGAAAGGAAGGATGAGCTAGAGCTGCTGATGAGCAATCAGTCCACAAGGTCACCGTGGAGCTAATTCAGAGACCGACTCTGGATTCCCACTGACTATTTGCTCCTTGCTCTAGCAATATCTTTTACCCCACAACAGTCATCACACCTCACATTTTCACTGACCATTCTTTTATTTCAAACTAATTTAAAAAATTAAGTGAAACTCATGACAACTATTCTCAGCCAGAACTTAGCTAGAAATTTTTAGCTTCTGGTTAAGACTTGAAGAAGATGTTGAATGCTCCAAAGCATTTCTCTTTTTTTCCAGTTGTATCGGTTAGTTTAATAAGAGACATTACCTCACTCTGCTAATTTTCACTTGCTGGCATGTGATTAGACAAAGTGTAAAACTTCTCAAGGTATATTTTTCCAAATACCATTAATCATAAGATGCCTTCTATATGATCTATAGCTAAATATTATCTAATGCCAGAGGCTCTCAGAATGAATTCTGGGCCAGCTGACATGACAAGGGGAGGGGGCTGAACAGACACTGGTAAGGTCAGGTGTGAGCAACCATTTATGCTACAGTCACATTGAACAGAACCAGAAAATCTAGTCTAATTAGGGGGAGAAAGGGAAATAATTCATCCAAAGCTCAAGGCAGCGTCTGCGGCTGGAGGGAATGCTTTGAACAATGTCATAGCACCTCATTCTGGCACATCTACAAGTCTGTATGTGGTAATGTTGTTAAAAATGGGCTAGAATAACATTGCAGGGGTTTGTCATCCTTTGTATTGTGATGGAAAATCTTTAACCTGTGCCCGGATAAGCAGACATTTTAATTGTTTATGAAATAATAAACACAATTTTGTTGTTTAACTTGGTTGCTGTTAGGGAAAAAACAGCAGAAGGTGTGTGTCTCTCCCCACCCACGAAGGCAGTCCAGAGAAGGAAACACTGCCAGGTTTAAGCAGGGACTCCCCTACCTTGCTGCTGGGCCCTTCTCCGTGCCCCAGGAGGGCACAAGGACCATCCTCAGAGTTCTGCCACCACAGCCCCAGCCCAGCCATCAGCTTTTGTTCGCCAAATTCCCAGCAGCATCATCTGTCTTGGGAGATGTCTCTGCAGGCATGGCTCCTCCACTTCTATGTCCACAGTTCCTCTTTGCCCGCTACAGCCATGGACTTGCTCCCTCCTGCCATTCTTCATCCCTAAGGTGGTAAAGACCTCACTCTCTGCTGACTGCTCTTTTTCCATCGTCAGTCAATTGACCAGATGGCAATGGCTGTCCATAACACAGGGAGCCCCAAGGTCTCTGACTGCACAGCACATCAGGAATCCTGCTGAACTGTGAACTGCTCTGCTGGGGAGGCTGAAAGGAGCATCCAGAACACGCCTGGAGGGAGTACCCTTCTCAGGAAGGAGAAGGGAGGTGTCAGTGCAAAAGCTGAAAGAAAACAACAAACATCAGTGCTGGTAGCTCAAATCCTCTGAGAGTAAGAACGTGAGATGTGCCCTAGTGGCTTGCAGCAAAGGTCTCACCACTGTCGAAGTTGAGGGAGAGCAGTGCCTCACCTTTTCCCAAAGAAGCTCGAACTCTGCAGGGCAATTAGAAGGCTCACATCCTCTGCCAAGTTTTTGTTAAACTGTGAAAAGGCTGATCCCAAGCACTGAAATGCAATGGAAAATGCTGTGAATATGAGGCAGCAGCTTGTGGAAGAGCTCAGCCGATGTCAGACCCACATGATTTTAAAGCATTAAACACAGGTTCAATAACACTGGCTTGATATGCCATTTCCCACCCAGATACAAGTGAAAGAGGGGGTATTGTATAGCTGTGAGCTGCCAAATCTGACACATGGTTTGTGATCTACCTGAGTGCATCTGCTAGAGCCTGATACCTCTCTGTCCTGGTCCACCCCCATGAGGTGAAGTTAAAGTCCCCATCCAGAACGAGGTGCCCATGAGGATGTATAACACCAAGAAAGACAGATGCTTCCTGCTGCAGCCACTCAGACTATGGGGTTGACGGTAATCCCGTCACAGGACCTGGCAGTGCGGTAGCTGAGCTGCCACCATTTCTGTCACCTCCTCACAAGAGAAGAAGGCCACTTGGCCACTGAAGATGTTAAAAAGAGGTCTGGAGTAGACCCCATTCCACCATTCAGCAGTAGAGGTAGTGGGCTCATTTTTTTAAGTAGTAACGTTTCTCTCCAGAGGTTTTTGCATCACTGCAGCTGAGTCTACCTATTGGATCTTGTCCGGAGGCAGCCACAGGTCCAGCAGCACATGTAGAGGAGACCTCACATTCCAGAGGAGGAGGAAGATGCTTGGGTTTAAGTTTGCTCAGTTTGTACCTTAGCCAAGTACACAATCTGGTTACAGACATCTGTGCAGGTATCCAGCAGAGAGGTTTCAGGGAACAGCAAGGAAGACAGTCTGAGAGGGAGATACCCGAGAATACCCCCCTATGTAAATACTCCTTTCCTTTGCTCCATGCACTCTCCTGTAGTCCATCTATCTTGTTGCCCTCATCAGGTTTCCTAGCAATCCCCACCCAGTGGAGTTAACCCTGCTCTGTGCGGTTTAATTAGGTGGTGACATGTAGGATGGGTGCTGTGATGGCCTCGTCCTTCTAGCCATTGGCAAGGGGATGCAAAGTTAGGAGCAAAGCATATCCTCTGGTGTCCCACAGGCCCACCCTCAGAAAAACGAGGAATCTGACCAACCTGCTACTACTGATGGTCATCCAGTGCAGCCCAGAAGAGCCATTCTTATGATTCCTATATCAGAAAGGACAGGGAGCAGTAACAGATGCAAAAAACCAGTGTACAAGCCATGCTCAAGCCGTGTGATGTTTCCAGCTGAGCCTGCAAGCTTTCTACAGCATGCAGTTTAGCAATTATTTTGTGCTGTATGTGGTATTTTTTGCTTAAATCCCTAGGAGGATTTTTCTTGTATGGTTTTGCCTTTTAAACCCACTGATTTTCAAAATGTCTTCTGAACAGAATTTTTGAAAATGCATGAGAAGGTCTACATCTCCAGTTACGCAGAGATTATGATGTTCATTTATTCATGCAAGGGTTTATTTCAACAGTTCATGACAAAGTAGGTCAATATACTGAACAATACTGCCACAACTGTTCATGATTCCTGGGTCTTAGTCTCACAGATCCAAATATCAGGTTATGTTTACACTGCATACACTGAAAGCTTACAGAAATCCTTTGAGGTACATGCCAACAAAAATCCACAGAGGTGCCCATTAGCCTCACAAGCCAGCAAAAAGAGGATATTTAGTCAGAACATTAATCAGTTGCAAAGGTATGCATCATGATACTATGAGCCCTAACAAAAAGCTTCAACTTATGAAACAGAAGAAAGAAACACCAGGAATTTAAGATGTGGAATAGGTCAAATAAATTTAATATGCCGAATAGATTAGACAATCCCAAGGCAGTTTTTAGGACCACTGAGATACAGTCAATCAGCTTTTTGTAATAAGCACAAAATAAGGAATAGCAGCAATGACCTTGGGCTAAAATTGCATTTCATTTTTATTCAGCAAGATGTTACACTCTCAGCAAATCAACACATCTATGTGCAGCACATCTGCTCCACATAAGTATAACCTGACAAAGTGGAGTGGCATCTCACTCCAAATTAAGGATTACTTCAAGCCACTGTGATGGGTTCGTACACAGACCATTGCCACCAGGTCATGCATATTCAATGCACTGCATCTTACGACAAATCATTTGTCAAGGTCCCCAAAGGTAAGAACAGATTCAGAGTTCTCAGCATTTCTGAAAATGTATTCAGATCTCTTTTTTTCTTTCTTTTTCTTTTTTTTTTTCCTTTTCTTTTTGAGAGGCAAGAGTACTGGGAATGACGATGATGACACAAAAGTCAAAAAACAGTGAGGTGACAATAGCTGTTTAATAGTATTTTATCATGTGAATAAAGTAAAGATCTGCCTCAGGAACTGAAAGTTCTGGACTACGTAAGTGAACATGCTGGAAAGGGAACAATATAATCCAGTTTACCAATAACACTAGTGTCTCCACTAAAAGAGTGGCTGGGTGGAATGTGAACCTTCTTTTCAGGTAGGACCAAAAGAGTGAAATTATTATTCTTCTGTACCCAGCACACTAATATGATTGTAGAGTGACATGTGAAGGGTTTGTACATGACGGTGAAGAGAACGTGGTACCATGGCTGGAACTCAGCTCTGATAACTGTGCTCTGTTCCTCCAGCAAGTTCAGCAAAAAAAATCACAAGCTGAAAGATCTCAGCCCACTCTTTTAGGGCTCTTGGCTGAAAATTAGCAATTCTAGATTGCTCAGGTAGAAAAGAAAATTAATCCTAGTAAAGCTGGTGCAGTCCATGTGGCCCCTGACATTTTACAGTTGGCAGCCCTGCTATGACATGTCATCTGCGCAAAAGGCAGCCTGACACACAGGGAGCATCATCCGGATAGATGGTGAACTATTGCGAGCTTTGGTATACAGCTAATCATCAGAAGGATCTCTTTATATCAATACAGCTTTCTTTCAAAACAAATGAGAAAAAGACAATGCGTTGAACAAACACCTGCCATAGCAGTCCAATTTAAAGAATGTTTCTTACAACACCTCTACTTTCACAAGTGAAAATTATGGTTGTGCTAAAACAACCTCATAACATGAGATCACTTGTGTTTCCCAGCATCCATGCCAGCTTCTGTTTCCATTTCCATTTCCTTATGCAACATCCTTGGGCTTGTACTGACTCAGCCACCTCTTGAATTGAAACAGCTGAATTGAGGCTTTTCCTAAGACAGTTAGACATATCAAGGCAAGAGGTACTTCTTGGACACAAGTAACATCTAACATTGACGGAGCACTTCGAGGCTCTATGCTCACCACACACCTTTGCTACTGACGTTTTTTCTCTGACTCGTTTGAGCTAACAAGAGTCATGTCCCGATTCAAGCTGCTTTTAGTAACAGCTACCTTTGCTACCAAATTGCAGGAAATGAGCAAGAAGAAACAATGCACTGTAATGCCTTGGGCTAGGTAGTCTCAGAGAAACCTTTTCTAGACACAAAATTTTGCTCAGCTGGTGAACCACGGCTTTATACCTATAGACCCGAAAACCTGAAGGAAAAGAGCTTTTCTTCTCACGGTTAACATTGCCTTCCTCCCTAATTCACTTAAGAATGTTAGTCACATTTAGGATTTAATTTATTTCTGTATTTCATAAATAAAAGCCTGTTAGGCAGAACCTGATAAACTGGAATTCCTTCTGTCTCTTCAGGGACAAGCAGATATTTTGTTGCTGATGCTTTTACACATCAGATCTTCTACTGTTTTTCTTTGTAATCCTGGAGAATTTATTGTTATTTTTTTGTTCTGGCTTCTTTCCTAATTGAAGCTAAACTTCAATTTAGACTGAACAATCTGCAAATATGCTATTTCAGTGGCTGCAGCTTACACGGTTTGTATCTGTGCTGGTAAATCCATAAGTGCTTCTCAGCCTCTAGTCTTGCACTCCCTGCTCTCAGTCCTATGTGTTGATAAGACCCAGAGAATATGTGCCTCCATTTCCTCAAGGAGGAACCCCAAATACCTGAGCTGGGAAGGCACCAGGATCCTGATCTGGACAAGCAGGATCCAACCCAAGCTGTGCTACCAAGCACATCTTCTCCTTGTACAATGGTGATCTGCTGGTATGTCCCCATATCTGCAACCACCCATTCTGCATCAGATTCTTCATCATATGCTGCCCTTCTCTTCTTGCACAGTTCATGCAGTTGATTTTAATTTTACTTCCAGATGGATTTTCTGAATGGCTTTGATGTTTATATTGTTTTGGATGGTCTTATTTGAGACCTGCACTTTGGGCTTCGAGCTGCACAGGGGCAACCATGTCGTGGGGCAGTCCTGCACAGGGTCTTTGGGCTCAGGTCCGAGTACCAGACAAAGCTATGTGGGTTACTGTGGTGGAGAACTGGTTAAACTGGTCTCCTTGCCTGTTACTTCTTGCAGGGCCAGGGTTAACCATCATATTCTCCCCTGGCACGGCTGGGGCTGGTCTGAACAAAATCTGCTGAGGATCTGGAAGTGACCTGGGCTGAGGCAAGCAGTGACCATCACAAGTGTTCCCCTGAGGATTCCTGAAGTGACAACCTCTTCACCTGTGCAGGTTGCAGTGGCCATCACAGGGCAGGGGAGGCTGGGCTGGCAGCCAGCAGAGCATCCCTCCCCTCGCAGCAGGTGCTGGGCAGCCCAGAAACTTGTTGTGGGCTGGATGTGGTGGAGGGGGTGCTGGGCTGGTAAAACCTGAACCCCAGGGGCATCTTTGGCTCCACCTACAGCTTCCCCCTTCACCTCTTGTTTCCTGAGGCTGGGATGGTGACAGACCCCTTGAGGTTTGCTGAGGGCTGGGCAAGCCCTTCTCCTCTGGCAGGTGAGCAGGCAGCAAAGAGCTGCCCCCTCGCATGGGCTCTGTGTGGAGTGAGCAGGCTGGCTCTGCCTCTCCCCTTCCCACCGTGTCTGGCTGAGCAAAGAAGAGGCAGGTCCCCCTTCGCCACAGTGAGGCAGGCAGGATGCTCAGCATCACTCCTGGCCCAGGGCTCAGAACAGGCAGGATCTGGCCTGGATCTCCAGCTGGTGTCTGTGAGGAGCAGGTGCTCCTCTGCCAAGCATGCTGTCTCCCCGCGTGAGCCCTGAGACTAACCCTGTGCTTGTCTGTCCCACCTGCACAGAGGCTTCCACTGCCTGCCAGAGTGCATGCTTGTGCGCACAGGGGTGATATCAATAAATATTAGCTTTTAAAATGGCCTGTCTTTCCAAGGGATCCTTGCCAAGTAGGTATTTGGCCAGGGGAAGGACCACACCTCTGTCTTAAACAGAGGAGAGGAAGGTGCTGGTTTAAAACTTTGCAGGAGAGGAGCTCAAGCCCTTGGCTACAGGCTGCAAGTGATGGATGGCTTGAGAAGCAGGTTGTCCAGGAGGGGGGGCTGTTGGTGTGTGCCTGGTTTGCTTTTTGTGTTAATTTTTAGAACTTCTTCCACATTCGAGCATGCTGTTTTCCAGGGGATTACAGGCAGTCAAACTTATTCTATTGATTCCCCCCCCCCCCCCCCCCGGTGATGGGTTTACCCTTGGCTGGGAGCCAACCCCACACAACCCATTCAGCCACGCTCCCCCCTCCCGAGGATGGGGGAGAGAATTAAAAGGGTAAAGGGATAAAAAGGACTTGTGATAAGTTGAGATAAGAACAATTTAATAACTAAACGGCAATAATATTGGAAATAATAGGATATACAAACATACAAATGAGTGATACACAGTGATACTCTCACCATCTGATGACCAAGGCTCAGCCAGTTCCTGGCTAATGATCCTAGAGCAGGGAAAGTTCTGAAACCGCACTCCTGAAATGGAGATAACAGCCTGAGCATCCCAGACCGAGAGCTGACCGAGGGAGGGGGAAGGCCTCGGGAGAGGATCCACCTGGAGCGAGATGACCCAGAGCAAAAGGGATCTGGAACAAAAAGGGGTGAGCTTCCAGAGGGCCTTTACCTATATACTGACCATGGTCTCAATCCCAAACCTAAGATCAAATCCTGGGCTAGTAAGTGGGGCTGTGCTCCCTCCCAGCTTCTCCTGTCTACGGGCAGCAGAGAAGCTGAAAAACCTTGGCAGCAGTGGTAAACATCACTGTTATCAGTTTTCTTCTTAGGACAAATCCAAAACACAGCCTCTTGCTAGCTATTATGAAGAAAGTTAACTCTGTCTCAGCTTAACCCAGGTCACCCTCTTTGCCTTGTGCAAACAGCCCTGCAGAGAAGGGGATGTGCCACACAGCAATGGATTCTTGCTTGCTCCTTTTTTTTCATGGGTACAAACTGATGTCCACTTGGCATTAAATGCTCTCAACTCTTGTCCCTGGTAAGGCTTCAGCTTGCTTTAAGCCTTTGAATGCAAACGCAGTAGGGTCTGGTCCTGTGTGCTACAGGAGACATGCTGCTTTTGTTCCTCCTCCCTGGGGCCCTCCAGCATCTCCGGACAAAGAGCATCATTGCTGTAATTGGTTAACTGGGTGTTAACGACAAAGGGGTGATCTGTCACCAACCACTTTCCTTCCTGTCTGTAGGTGTGGGAACCAGGGCCCAAGCTATGATATTACCATTAAAAGGTAGGGCTTTGCAGCTTGTAGAAGAGCAAAGACATAGCAGAAAGTCCCACGTGTCTTTCCCTCACTCCTGAGATGAGCATGACTTGTTTTGTGCCAATTTAAAAGGACCAAGAGGTCACTCAGGAAGTGACTGTGGACACCTGGCCCTGGGTTGTCCTTGGGCTACGGGAAATGGGGAAGAACAGCCACAAACCTGTGTCAGCATCACAGGTGGATGGTGCTTCTGAGGGGGATGTGGCTGCCATCCATTCCTCTTCCCTTCCTCCCCCATCCTCTGCCTTCTCTCCCTGGTCCTGCACTGGATGAGGATCCCGTGTCACTGTGGGATGTGTGCTGGATCAGCGAGAAAGACAGGGTTTTTAATTTGGAGAAAACTTTGAACTTTGCTTTATTTGAAACCAAGAGGATGTAGACAGCAGACAGCCCTTGCTGTGGTTTAGAAGAGCCATGGGGCTGGGCTTCCCCACCATGCAGCACAGCCTGGACGGGCATCCCCAGGAGATGCCAGGGTGTTGTTAAGCTGTACTGGAAACCAGTTGGGACTCTGAACTTTTGCTCCACAGGGAAAGAGCTGCCTAGGTGAAAAGATTGCTTTAAAGTCTTGTGCAGACAGAGTGTCTAGGTAGAGCCCCAGACCCAGGTCTTTGGGACTTTGATACCCAAGTTTGTCCCAGAGCCTGAATCTCACTGGCTGAGGTTCCTGCAATGCTGCACTGGAGCTGCTGACCTGCGTTCTACCATGAGCCCTCAGTGTTTTGCTGGAAGCTGGGGCTACCTTGTGTTCAACCTGGGCCAGAAGTTTATTGAAGAGTAAAATAACATCATGTTCTGCAAACTGGTGGTTCCCAAGCAGCTGCTGCTGCCTTGGAAAACTCTTGGTTGGCTTCATCCGTAGGGCTTCTGCTTACCTCTGTAACATATTAAACAGCTAATGCACAAAGATGCTAATGCCAGATGAGAAGCTGGAACAATGACAGAGCCATTAAGGGAATCACTTCCCCTGGCCATTTGCTGGATTCAGGGACTAGGAAGGAAACCACATGGCTGAAGGGCAGATGTGGATGTCTCTGCTGAAGGACATCACCTTTCTCCTGCCTTCTTCCTCCACCAAAGGCACAGAGCAGGTTGTACCAGCTGACCCCCATGCAATGTCCTATTGTTGCTGCTCAAACTCTTTCCTGCTGGTTTCGGACCCCAGAGTCAGCACGTAACCGAGTTGAGCCTCTTCTGAACTTTGTCCCATCAGCAGTCATCCAAGAGCTTGAGTCTCTGGATAATGCTATTGGTCCACACCCTCTCGCCTCTGCTCACCCACAACCTGGCAGAACTGCACTCTCTCTGCCTGGAGGGTAGGGCGAATGCCATCCCCAAGGGCAGATGCTATTAGAAGCCACATGACATGAGGACAAAGGTGGCACCAAGGTTTGTGGTTCCTTATCTACAGGGGCTTTTGGGGCCATAGCTGTGGGAACCACCCCATGTCTTGCTGCAGGCTCAGCTCAGCTATTTCAGCAGGGCTCTGGGCACTCATTCACAATAGTGGTGATGGAATAAGGGCTGTGATGGTACCCATCAGTCATGTGATGGCACGGAGGTAAAGAGACAATAGGAAATGGTCTGATGGGGACCTCCAGTGAATCTTCACTGGGGCGAGGAGGGCTACATCTGTGCTACCCCTGGGGTGGCACTGGGCTCTCCAGCATCCCAATGGGCTGAACAGGAGAGCACTTTGCATGAAACAAGACCACAGATGGCAGTCCTGGGTCAGGGTGAAGGGCCATCTCACCCACCTCTAACAGCAGCCAAGAGCAAACATGCAGGGAAACACCTATAGCAAGCCCAGCGCTAGGCAGCCAGCCTGACCCACACTGGTCCCCTGGGTGGGAGAGATGCTGAAGCAGACAGCTTGGCTGGGCATACAGTCCCCAAGCTGCACCCTGTCCTGGGTTCAGCTGGGATAGGGTTAATTTTCACAGAAGCTGGGAGGTAGGCACAGCCAAGGGGACATTCAATACCATCATGTCCTGAGTTGGGACACACCCTTGCACCAGCGTTCCTCTGCAGTCAGTGTGTTGAGCATCCAGGTGCTCTGTGTTGGCCAAGGAGAACGTTATGAGGTCTGTGTGGTCCAACCAGGATTTCTTTGCTGTCATCCCTGGTCTCCAGGATGCCAGCAATCACCAGAACAAGGCTTCTGAGTTCCAGCCAGAGAACACCAGGAATCTGAAGGAAGCAGAGACCATGCTGAAGGACCACTTTCTGGACACAGACCACACCAAGTGGCTGAAACACCCTCAAGCTACTGAGATAGACTGAGTACAGCAGGGGGGACTGGTGTGATGGGGGCATTGGTGTGATTGGGAACACTTTGAGGATCCAGGCTGACCACTAGTCATTGTCATGAGACAAAGAGCTTCACCCTTTTCCCCACTTTAACCTTAAAATCAGGGCTTCTGCCAATATATATTAAAGATAGTGGTGTGCAGGGTGGCTGCCAGAGTGACCACCCAAGAGTCCCCACATTCATTTGGGATCTCTTGTAACAGACACCAGAAAAATCCAAAGCTAAAACATGGCCCTGTTCCAGGACAAATCCCCTTTTCTTCTACCTTTCCGAAATGAATGCTTTTCCTTCAGGCAAGCACAGAGTCAGAGGTGGGTGTTGGAATGGGAGAAGAGCTTCAGTTGGCCTCTGGTGCTTTGCACCCCTTCACTCACCAGCCTTTATAGGTGGAAATTAGGAGGGAAAATTTGCTTCCTAGCTGGGAAGGGAAAGCCTTGATCTCCCTGCAACTTCCTCCTGGGTTGTAACTCTTGAGACATCCCTGGAGATGGAGAGCACCAGGACAAGTGCCTCCACTGCTGAAAGAGGCCAGTGTCACAAACGGACAACACAACAGCCTGGGTGCTACAAGTGAAATCTAGGCTCCACAAAACCCCACCTTGTTTCTCACCCTTCCAAACTGACTCAGAGATATGTGCCTTTTCCTCTTGCATCCAGCATCTGTGCCCTGGTGGCCAAGAAGGCCAATGGCATCCTGGGGTGTATCAGAAGGGGGGTGGTCAGTAGGTCAAGAGAGGTTCTCCTCCCCCTCTACTCTGCCCTGGTGAGACCGCATCTGGAATATTGTGTCCAGTTCTGG
>VZTO01001013.1:15681-73555 GCA_013400615.1 Syrrhaptes paradoxus | reverse complement strand
AGTCAGAAAGGATTTTTTCCCCATCCTTCAGATCCTCAGATGAGCCTATCCTTGACAAGTCTGTCAGTCTCTTTCGGGAGTCCTCAGGTGTTGGGTGCAGCCTTCTCTTTGTTTATTCACCTTTCATAGACAACAGTTCTCAGGTCTCTGCTTAACTTTTTCCAATTAATATGGGAAGCGATGGGCCTTAATTTGCACAGGAAGTGGAGAGGGGTGTCTGCTTAATAAGAGGGGGAAGGGCAGCATGGAACCTTTCAACCAGTTGGGTGGGTGGTGGTGCAGCCCCTGTGTTGGATTCACTTTGGCTGAACTTTTTCTGTTGGTGCCTTTTTGCTGGGGACGATGACCTTGTTAAGCAAAAGTTTGTCCTTGGTTAGTGAGGGGAGTAAAGCCCTTGGTGCGTTCTTCGCTGCTTCTCAGCAAGAAGTAGGAATATTGCCTGTTGCCTTTGTACAGCCAAGATGTTTGAGACATCCCAAGGCCTTCTCTCATCAGGGCCTTTGACAGGCAGTGAGTCCATTATGGGCAGGTGTTTGTGGAGCTGGGGCGGTGCTGGTGCAATTGGTGCAGGTATGAGCTCTGGAGTTGGGGGTTTGGCAGGGAGGTGGTTCTAGAGCACAGGCTAGCTGCTTTGTGGTTCTAGACTGTTCTAGCTTGCTTTATGATTCTAGATTGGTCTCCAGGCTGCCTTAGGGCTCCATTGGGTTCTGAGGTGGGGAGGACCTAGTTCAGGCAGCTGTTTTGGCATCTCACGAGAATTTGGAATACTTGCTGATGGTGAGAGCAGTCTCACTGGGGGTTTTTTCCTTTCTTATTTTATTTTTTTGTCTTGTATGCTTTTTTCTTCTTTGTGGTTCTTCTGAGTTGAAGGCCCATAGGATCATCCCATAACTGTAGCTCTCCCAGGTTTCTACAATGCTGACTTACCCTGCCTCTGTGGACCTTTTTGCTGGAGGCAAAATTGGAAACTGGACAAAACTCCTACTCGCCCATCTCCTTCACAGCAACTGGTTGCCATACTCCCGTTCCAGGGACTTTTGCCAGCCTGCGCAAGAGCATTGTCCAATTGGCTTTGGCACCCGCTCTTGCACCCAGAAGAAGCACTTCAGACAGGGCAGGGCTGTCCATGCATCTCACAAAGGGCTCAATGCTTCTTGATGAAGCTCTGGGACTTGTACCTGCATCTGGAAATGCCAGGCTAACCCCAAAGCTGAAGAAGAAACAGGAATCGTGCTGGCAAGACTCAAGTCTTTGGCATCGCTTGCCTGTTCATGAGACAGAAGGGTGGCACAGTGACTGTCACTGCTGCTGGGTGCTGTTGCCCTCCAAAGTGGACAAGATTTTCAGATGTTAGCCAATTTTGAAAGACTGGAGGACCAAGCTTCCTTCTTTTCTGTGGCTGTCTTCAACATGAAACAAAATGAGTACATTACTGTTACTAGCAGCTAGGTAGTAACAGACTATTTCCCGGAAAACCTGCAGTTTACAGTCCTTGCACTGGTACCTGTTGAAGGCAAGCCCCAGGTCTAAACCATCATCTTTAACCTTACCACCAATTTGAGCTTTCAAGGAGCAGCTTTATATTTTGCTTTGTGAAACGTAACTATAGATTGCTGTTGAAATGAATGTTACCTCCCTTACTTTTGGTGTACTTTAAAGTAATTAGAGTGACCTTGGGATTAATTGGTTTGGTGACCTGATCTGTCAGAAAACCCAGCTATCCATCTCCCCCCTCGCCTCCCCCGCTTTGCCAGATCAGCTCACTGAACCGATTCTATCTCCAGATCAGGCATGAGGGGCATGGAGGTGACATGTGACGGCAGAGCAGGTAGGAGCAGGATGCTGCTTTCAGTAACAGCCCTCAGCAAGCTGAGAATAAAATGTAACGTGAAGCCACATCCTCAGTTCCCCTTTGAGCCTGACTGCTGAGCAGTAGAGCCTAGCGTAAAACTTTGATTTTTGGCCAAAAAGTTCCTCCAGTGTGGTGCGTAGAGGATTTTAGGATATATGTTTCCTGCTTTAGAATTTTATAGTAACTTATTAGTCACCAATGTACAACTACATGTAGCTTTATTTATGAGGGTTAAAGTAACCTTATGTTAATTGTTACCAGTTGTGATAGTTGAATTAAGACCATATGCTGACTTTTCAAGATGAGTGTGCAAGTATGGTGGCTGTGAGGGATGGCACTTGCAGTTTTATTCTGTGAATGGGCATTGACGAACGTAGGTGTGATATTAAAGCAGTCTCCTGTTTCTTTACAGGCTTGTAGTTTGTGTTAGCAGCCTGTGTGCTGAACAGTTTAAACTGAAGAAAACAGTCGTGTTTTGGCTGTATGGACAGATCCAGCTCTGCAGATCTTGCACTGTTCTCTGAACAATCCTTTTCATTGGAAATTCATGTCGTGAAGTAAAAGTGTTAATTAGTCTCTCAGCTTCTACCAGTAGTAACACGGAGAATTAAACTTTTTTTTCTCCCCTAATTTCTGTCATGATGAGCATTTACCTTTGGCCTACTGAATTTACTCATGTGGTTTCATGTCTGCGGTGTGTGGGTGGATGGGAGAAACTGCCCATGGTGACGTCTGCTTCGTAATAATAAAGTGCAAACGGAGTTTAGTTAATGAAATCATTGGGTAATGGTAAGTAGCAGGTACCTTCCCAAAACATCAGCTCTGATATATGAGCACAGATATGTATGGATGTCGTAGTTCTTGTCAGTTTTGAATTTTAAAAATTGAAATTGTATAAGAAAATCCTGTGGCTTAAAGAATGTAGCTAATATTTTGTGGTCTTGCAGGGTTTCAGGTTGTATTATTTGCAGTTCGTCCTGTGTTTAAGCTGATCTATGCGGGCTCTGAGCTGTTGGGAGAGAAGATACAACGGCTTCCCTTTGGCAGTTACCTGTCACCTAGTAAGCAGCCTAAGTGACAAGGCCGGACTTTTCTAGTTAGTGATAGATTCTGAGGCACATCTGCTGGTAAGAATCTCGGATATCTTCCTCTCTTCCAAAATGAAAATATGGAAGGAGAGAAATGTCTCCTACTGTCTTTAATTCAGCTGAAAATGCTACTCAGATGTACTTAATAAACTGAATGTATTTCAGATTACCTTTTTGTTAAGGCACACCTTGGGTGATTATTTTTTTCTTCTTTATTTGTGAGAATAAAAGATGATGTACTTTAAGTAGGTAATCCCCAGAGAACAAATTCCTTTTGAGAGTTAGGGTAGGTATTTTCAGGGCTATGTTGGATTAATTTGCATTTAGAATTTCTGTTTCGTGCGTAGTGGCTTGACCTTACGCTGTTTTGTAATTCTGCAGTATTGTGTTATTCGTTACACACCCGGTACTTGCTGTATTATTAGTGAAAAATAAACTGAGATCTGCTGCGTAAAATGCAGGTAGTACTGTCGATGACACTTGACCCAGCTGTTGAAGGAGGAATGTGTTATTTTTAAGGAGATATTGTCAAAGCTTGTAATCCTAAAATTAGACCTCAAGTGCAGGTTGGATTTGGATTGTTTGCGGTGATCTGCATGGCTCTTACAGAGGCTGTTGCCTTTCACAACCTTTCAGACCGTATTTTCAGCTGCTTCCCACGCCTTCAATAATTCCAGCTGCGTTGCAGGCTGCAAAGTGAAACGTAACCGCGAATGTCAAAGCACCAGCAACCCTGGCTTGGTGGGTCCCAAACTAAAGTGGCCAGGTAGCACTACAGTGTTCTCGGTTGTGAGATGGAAGTTAGATTTCTGCTTCTTGCCCCCTGCTTCCTGTAGACTCTGTGAGTAATGAGATAAGCTCTTCGCTGAGCTCAAATACTGCCCTGGTAATTGAAGTAGACACGTAGTAAGGAGAGGTGTACTAGAGAAAACTTGAGCAAATTTGTGTGTGTAAATCTGTTCTACAGCTAAGTGACTGTTCAAGCTGGAGTTGGTTTTTCTCCGTGAGTCTGAGGCATGGCTGTAAAATCAGTGTAGAATCTAACCTTGGGATTCATGAATATTCATAAATTTGAAGGAGAATTATCGTTCAGTATTAACTCTTTAAATAAAGAAATAATTTGGCCACCTGCTGTCTGTGAAAGCTGGCCTTGTTCTCTCATTTGTAAAAGGGAGTGGAAAGCTTCCAAAACTTTTAATTTTGAACCATTTCCTCTTCTCAGAAATTACACTGAAGAAGACAAGCATTTAAGCTGTGAAAAATGGAAATTGAACCTTTTTTTCTGGAGTTAACCCTGTTCTTCAAACCATTTGCCAATCTGTATTTGTAACTCATTTCCTAAATAATTTTGAAGGTTGAGGAAGGGCATTGGTGGTAATTGCAGTGTCTTCATTTTACTGTTTTATTCACATGAATTGCTGTTTTCTCTGCTCTACAAGAGCAAGAGAGAGCTAATAAGTGTGCTGCTTGTTGGCTTTTATGTATAGTGCCAAGCTTCTTTGCTTCTCTTAGTACCCTTCTCCAAGTGACCACAATGTACAGTTGCCCCTCTTCCTGTTTGGTTTTGGGAACAATGTTTGTACTGCAGTAGGAAATTATACTGTAGGCAGTATAATGATATCCTCCAGTCATCCAGTTGTTCTGTAAGAATTATTTTTGAATACGAGAAAAAAATTGTGAAAGATTCCTAAGTTTGAAAATTTCTCTAGCAGCGTGGGATGCATTATAAGAAAAATGTGTTCAGTATAATTTTTTCTGGATTATTATATTCCTGAATGTTAAATGGAGTCTTGTGCTCCTTTTTTTTTTTTTGTCAAAGATTTCTGGTTCCTGTTTGCAGAAAATGATACTTTCTAAAAGCACAGTGGGTTTGGATTTGTACACAGAACGAGCTATCATAAGAAAACCGTGAATTTACAGTGTCAGGCAATGGGAATCCTTTTTCTTTGCCATCAATAGAAGCTGCCTCATTGTTACGATTGGGGTTGTGTTTGAGTGTGCTTTTTGCTCCATGCCGGTGCGGTGTCAGTGTCTGTCTGTCTGTCTGGGGGAACTTCTTCCTTAGTCAGCATCTGGCAGTGCTTTCCTCCTAGCCTGATTCTTTGCATACTGGCAAGAAGCACTCTCCAGGCCCTGGATTCTCTGATTTATCCTGGAATACGGGTCCTTGGGGATCACCTGCCTCTATCATTCCATCCTGATAGCAAGGAGGGCAGATCTCTAGCTATTTGTGTGTATTCACACCTTAGAGGTAAGGCACATGATTTGGCTTTTTAACACGTTGGAACTTCTCAGAGCAGCTGTTGCAGCACGTCTTGGGTAGGAGAGGCTCTCAGTGGCTCTTCAAGGCTTTATAGTTCACTTAAGCTCCTTTGAAACTATAGTGGGGTGCAAATATCCTGCATGGTACTGTTCGGATCCCTTGGTACTGGGGATGTGCTTTCAGAATACAGAGCTGTGCAGTAGCCCGGCTGGCTCCAGATAGTCCAGCTATGCCCCTGGGGTGGCGGTGTTTGGGTCTCGTGGTTGCCAGCCTGCCTGTCGAGGACTGTCCTGTGAACCGAGTCCGGGAACCTGCTTGAGCTGTTTGAGTGTATTTCCTAGTGGTGACCGGAAAAATCTGTAATTACAGTATGAATCTTTGGATAAAAACTTGTAGTTAACTCTCCATGTATTTCATGAAAGGGGGGATGTTTTTATGTAGGTTAAGATTCTGTAGAGACTGCCTCAAAATCACAGAATGGTTGAATTAATAACTGTTTTCAAAAATTCACTTTTTATGCGTGCTGCTTACAGTAAGTGTCTAATCTAGTTTATGTGTTGTCTATAATGTTAATTAAAACTTTATGCAAATTTCTGTCACACTTCTTACGTTTAACGTTAATTTTCACACTTCTTATTACCCACTTGATATTAGAGGCTTTTCATGTATTTCTGACCCATACTTAGGTGGGCTATGTGTATATTTACCTTCAGGCTTGATATGAAGGGCATTTTATTTGAGTTTTACATTCCAGAGATCTGAATGGATTCTGCTGAAAGCCTGTATATAGGTGGATTTGTAAGGCTGTTTCTTTGACCAAAGTTTATTAAGGATTTTGTGGGTTGGCCTCATTTCTGTGTCAGTCTTAGCAAATTAAAGATGGTTTCCTCATGTAGATTTCATTTACTGAATTTAATCTCTTGTGAGAGAGAAATGTTGAGAAGTTCAGTCAAGAGTTCCTGCCTCCTGCACATTGAATTCTCACCGTGCTTTTTTAGATACATTGAGGTTTTTTGTGCAATTAAACTACTGGAATAGGGAGAAGGAAATGGGGTATTCTTCTCCAGGTTACCCTGGATAGCACAAGTAAGCTTCACCTTCTTGTCTACAGAATTTTATGGTTGCTTTTCTATCTATTTGAAGTTGACAACCGGCTCATAAAATAGAGAAAATGGCTTGTAGGGGCCAGGGGAGAGAAGATAAGGAAGGCTCACCTAAACTGAACAAGACCAACAACTCCCTCTTCCCCTCTCTGCTTAACCTTTGAAAGAAATCCATTCGTGCTGATCACCTTTTTCCTGTTGTTAGCCAGGAGGAGCAGCTTTAATCAACTGGTCTTAGTTTCTGCTTCCTTTACAACTGTACATTTAAAAATGCAAACTCAGGTTTTTGCTGAAGTTGCAAGTGCATTGTACTTCCTTGTGGTTTGTTGTGAGAAGTTAATTCACTGAGGTCTCTGGAAAAAAAAACAACTTTCTGTGTAAGTATTTATCATGTGTTAGAAATGGTTTCTCACTTTTATGCAGTAGGAATATTTGGCTTTTTTGATCTTTTTAACCATAAGATAGGCTGTTACAGTGTTCCATGACCTGTACTAATAAAGTAAAACACATCGTCTGTGTGGTGTAGAAGCCGAGGGTTTGTAAAGCAGGTACTGAAAGGCATACAGAGCCCTCAGTGAGTCTGTATGGCCAAAAGCGTCATCTCAAATGTTAGTGCAATGAGATTGGGAGGGGGAATAAAAAAAAAAAATCTATCATCTTTCCATCGAGAAAAGGAAAAACCAGACATTAATGTGATTCTCATTAAATGCCTTTGTTTTTATGAATCAAAGATATGAAGGTAAAGAATCATATTATAAAAATCTTTATAATTTTCTGAAAGAATGAAAAGTGCTCATTTCACTTAATCCAATGTGTTACGTTCTTGAAATGTTTGCTCTATGGTTGTTTTTCCAAAGCACTACTCCAGACTACTCTGCTAGTAACCTTCTTCAGAAGCTTCACCCTTGCAAAGCTTCCAGTTCTGGGGAGTGGGCCTGCCATCAACTGGCCTCCTGCACACGTGTGTACTCCAGGCTCACTTGTTTTGGGGGTGTAGCTTTGTAATTTAACGAATAAACCCTAAATATAAACGTAAGCATTTCCCAAATAACAGAGTTCTCTCCAAACCATTTCTGCACTCAGTGAGGCTGTAATTTTTATTCTACTTCTTGCCTGTGCTTTACAGCGAAACCACAAATTTTTTTTTTTTTCCTTGATGTAGCTGCAGCCTGTATGGAGAGCACAGCGGGGCCGTGGGTCCTGCCTTTGTTCGTTCGGTTTCTTCTCTGGAACCAGGTGCGTGGGTTCCTAGTGCGTGGGGTGCAGTTGGGCAGGGATGAAGACTCTTCACTTTCTGGTGCTGGTTTTTTGGAGCTTGACAGCTTTAGGTTCTATTTAATCAGCTTCTTGAAAAGTGAGGCCAGAGTTGGATCATTTTTACTCTTCTCACCGTCCACCTTTGCAGCAAAGCTTGTGGCCGTGTCTGTGCAGCCTGATAGCTCACTGATGGACAGAAAACAAACCAGGGCTAACAAGCTCATTTTCTACAAGACTTTAAGTTGGTTAGTTTTACTGTGCTGTTGTGTAATTGCTAGATTTGATGCAAGAGAGAGAAAGGGGAAGCGGTTGGAGGGTTGGAAAGCCGCTGGGTTTGGTGCTGGCTTACGATGAGCTCGGGATGGATGTGGAATTGCACCCTGACTGTCCGGGTGCCTGATGATGATTAATTCTTCGGGTATTTATTTCATTGGACAAAGTTGATGTTATTTAGGACCAGCAGGTGTTGCAATGAACTGTAAAATTTACCTTTCCAAATATCATATGTGGTATTAAAATGATTTTTTTCAAAAGCTTGTGAAGTTGTAACAAGTAATAAACCACACTTCTCTCTCCTTGGTTGGGGAGGTACACCTAGGTGAGGCATTTGCTTGTGTAGCGTCCTTGACTTTTAAAAATATTTTGGTAAGGCCTTTCATCCCTGGCCTTTACAGAAGTAAAACTCATAAGACAAGAATGTTTTTCATAGATTTCAGTGGGTTAAAAGACAGGAAGCAGGGTTAGGAGTAGAAGGTTGTTTCTCACAGTGAAGGGTTGTTCCCAGTGAAGTGTCCCGCCAGAGATCAGTGCCCTTGCAAATGTTCCCTTTTCCAGATAGTTTCTAAATAATAAAGTGGCCAAATGGAAATAAATTAGTCAAATTTGAAAAGAATCTTGAATTGAAAGGGAGGGAGAAAGATTGAGATCTGCTGAGTCTTTTTTTTTGTTGGTGCCTCATCTTTTGGGAGTATTGCGTTGGTGAGTGACCGCAAGGGCAGGTGAGCCAGCAGATTTGGGCAGTGTTAGTGAAGCAGCAGTCATGAGCACCTGGGAATGTTTGTTTGTGTATGTTCAACCTTTTCAGATTCTGGCTTTATAATGCACAAACCTGTAAGTGCCTGAGGAGAAGATGCCTCTCTTTACTTCTGTTGCTACTAGCCATCTGACAAGAGATGAACATTCTTCTACAGCTGGTTTTAAATAGCGGGGAGAATGCCAGGATGATGCAGTTTACCCGAAGTTTAGTGGTGATCTCCTTTAAAATTAATTTTCCGTGATGTCATACTAGATTTTTATTCTGCCAAAAGTTAACTTTAGTAGAACAAAATAAAATACAGTAACTCATTGGACCTGTTCTGCGGTAGTTTAACTTGTCCAGAATGGTTTTCCAGGAATGGTGAATGTCATTAAGCTGAGAAAGTAATTATGGAGCTGTATGTTGTTTGAGTTGATACTTAATTCTTCTGCTTTCATTCTAAATGGAAGCAATGTTGGGCTTGAAATCTGGGCTTTATTTCTCTCCCCTGTCTTTTGTAAGTGATACTGTTGCTTCTCTGGAGTGTTTGAAGAAATGTTATTAGAGGGCATCTTGAATGTGCAAGCTCTATTAATGTGGCAAGTTCCGTTAGAGAATCAATGCTTAGTGTTCATGCCACTGGTGAATATCAAAGACTGTTGTAACTGTGTTAATGTAATAGCAAAATCTGCCAGTTTACTCAAGTAATGTATTCTAAAGCTTAATAGGCCTCTGTTTACTTCAAGCAGTGACCTTGAATAAATAATTGAAAGAGCTTTCCAGCTCCAGAGCTTATCCTTGGGTTTCCTTGCCAGTCATTTTGGTTTTACAGTTCCATTTTCATATAATTAAAAATTCTTCTGTGCTGTGTGAAAGACACACGGAGCAGAAACTGTCGATCTGATGAGTGTTGTCAAATGGACAAAGTAAATGCATTTGGAAAAAATAATTTCCCCTCTAATCTGCTTAGCGTTAGAGGTCACCTTGAGTTGGCGTGTGCTGTGCTGGTGCTCATTTTGCTTCCCTAGGCCTCAGCTGAATGCGAGGTGCTGTTCAAGATCTCTGCCCTGAAACTGAGCATGCTTTAAACTTACCTGAGGTTTCAGATACAGCTTGGTTAGTTTTTAGGAAGTTTGCTTATTCTATCAGTATGTGGATTCCTACAGCAATGGTGGCAAACTGCAGAGGGAGGCTAATGGCTGCTAACCAAGGAATTTCTAAGGTAGTTTCGTCTCAGCTCTTTGAGCTAGCATTGTAATTTCTGTAATTAAAAAATCTAGGTAGGTTTTACCTCGTTGGAAACTAAATCCATAAGTTGTTTCTTGGACTTTGTTTCTGTTTTGCTTTTCAAATTTGGCATTTGCATCAGCATGGTTATTTTCTTGCTTTTGGCTTGTTCAGCAGTTCAGGTTTTTAATCTTCAAGGTTTCTTGTAACTAGTGTGAAGAGCAAGTTCTTTTCACAAATCAGATGTCCTGAAGAAACTCGGGAAGAAAATTCATAAGTTAACTCTAGCAAAATTTCTCAAAAGTGTATGTAGATTGCTTTCCATGTAGGAATAATTAGAGACACAACTAACATGCTTTGTTTTCTTTCCTTACTCAGGTCATGATTTTCATTTTCTCGTGTCGTTCCCTTGAAGAGAGGAAATGATTGTAGTGGAACGTGTTACAAATAAGCCAGAGATACAGAGCCTCCGCAGTTCAGAAACGTTCCTAGAAGAGCAAATATAGCCCATTTTTTGTTTGTGTTCTGGAATCTGTCTTGTCAAAAAGGGAAATAAAAATGACGACTTCGTCTATTAGACGGCAGATGAAGAACATTGTGAACAATTACTCAGAGGCCGAAATAAAAGTTCGGGAAGCGACCTCTAATGACCCTTGGGGTCCCTCCAGTTCATTAATGACTGAAATAGCAGATCTGACTTACAATGTTGTGGCCTTTTCTGAAATTATGAGCATGATCTGGAAACGACTGAATGACCATGGCAAGAACTGGCGACACGTATACAAGGCCCTTACTCTGTTAGATTACCTGATCAAAACTGGTTCTGAGAGAGTGGCGCAGCAATGTAAAGAGAATATTTTTGCTATCCAGACATTGAAAGATTTTCAGTATATTGATCGAGACGGTAAAGACCAGGGCATCAATGTGAGGGAGAAATCCAAGCAGCTAGTGTCTCTTCTGAAGGATGACGAGCGACTCAAGACAGAGAGGGCCCAAGCCCTGAAGACCAAAGAACGCATGGCTCAGGTGGCCACTGGAGTGGGCAGCAATCAGATCACCTTCGGCCGAGGCTCCAGTCAGCCAAACCTGTCCACCAGCTATTCGGAGCAAGAATATGGAAAGTCTGGAGGATCCCCAGCATCTTACCATGGCTGTAAGTACAAGGAAACGCACATAAAAGAAGTTTCTCTTCCTTTTCTTTTGAGAAGTTTTGTATTCTAATTTACTGTTAGATGTGAGAATAGATGGTGCCTGCCAGGAGGGTTAATATGCTGCCTGCAAGGGGCTTCTTGCAGTGGCTGAGTCTTTGTAGGTCTGCTCAGTGACACTAACCTCTCTTCAAATGACTGGTTAAATGTTTGTTTTGGAGAGGATGTGCGTTTTGATGTAAGTAAATTCAAAAAAGCAGTTGTTTACTGTCCGTTCCCAAAGGTAGCATTGTCAGGCTGCTTTTGTGAACATGTTCCAATGTTTGATGTGATAGACCCCAAGCTCAGTATGGAGACTGAAAATAGATTTTTTTGTTTTTCTAGTTTTAAAAGGAGTGCTTGAAAACTTCTTGTGTTGCGTTCTTTTTGTTAAGTATAATTCAAGAAAAAATTAGAAATACAGGGTATTTCCTGGATCATTTTTCTACTTTCTTTATATGGCTGCTATTTTACTTTGGGAAGAGTATTGGTATTTAATTTCCTTTATTGCTTGCTCGGCAGTTCTTAGAGTAGTAATCCTTTGAATGTGTCTGTGTTTAAATATTTGTACTATCAGCATTTGGTATGCAAGAATCACTACTGAATACTACATTTCATTCTTAAAAAAAATAATGCAATGATGTGGGAAGAATGGAGTCTTTTTACCACTGCTCGGGGAAACTCCTTGTCGTGTTAGGAAGAGGCCTGATTTGGCACTAAATCCTTCTTAATATAAGTAATGATCTGATGAAAGCTGCTTTGGCTGGAATGTCAGCGGTTGTGGTCTAATTCTGAAGGAAAAATCTTTTCTTTAAATGAATGCTTATAGTGTGTGGAGGACTGTAACTGAGCCACTGTGGTGAATCGATTGAGCACCAGTTTTAAGAATCTGAAGTTTGTCATGTCCTGTGTCCCAAAGTGCTTCTCAAATTATAAATAAGAGAATGATGTCAGTACCCCTGACATGTGCGGACGTTTTTTGTGGAAGGCGGTAGGAAGTAGCGGGACAAATCAAGCCGGGGTGAAGAAAATCCCTGTCCAATTGCAGCTACAGAGAAGAACAGGAAAAAATATTATTTTCAAAAGGAAATGCTTTTAGGATGTGAGGTTCAAAAAAAGTGCATGAAGTTGCCAGGTATGAGAATTTTTATTTTGTCTGTTATTTAACTGTGAAATCACAAACATCTTCGTTTTTCTGTAATGACCATACTTAAACATTGATTCAGTATGAATTTTTAAAGAACTTGTATATTGTTATCACTACAATAATATTTCTTCTTTTGAGGTCTGTAAACTACAACCAAAATTGTTAAGTTAGGAGTTAGCTTGAAATATTGTTGGTTTTAGTGTATGCTGATGGACCTGCTGAGCACACCTTTGGTTTATTCCACAGGGTTATTTCTTCATCAGCTCTTCACTTTAATTAGTGCATGTAACTATTGTTTGTCATGTTAAATGCTACCAGAGGCTTCAAGCTATTCCTCCCAACACGGATTGAGCAATGCAGGGTGTGTTGCTGAATTGTTGTTCCTTGGACATTTTAAGAATTTTAATGGAGGACTAGATGTCAAGAAGCAGGTTTGTTATTCTGTCAGTACAAAGTGTTGATTTACGGGATACTCTGTCGTATGACTTTGCTGTGTATCTCTATTTGCAGGATTGCTTTTGAGGTAATGATTTCTTAATCTTTTTTTTCTCCTCCCTCATAAGCATATAAGTAAGAAGCTTTAGAAATCTCAGGCTTTTTTTTTTCTTTAGGTTCTTCCTCTGTTGTAGACTCTCCTAGTCTTAATTATCTATCAGCAAAAATACAGATGGTTATTAGTTTTTGTGATCTGTATCTTTTGAAGTTTTAGTGCGTTTCTTGTATGGTTTCACTGAGTATAGCAAAGCAAACCACCTTACAAAACAGCTGTGCCAAGTGCTTCCGATAATGGAAAACTTTGTAGAGCTTTGTCCCTTTATCCTGGGAAATGAGGAAGGAATTCCATCAAAATCCAGACACTTAATGTTACATAAATGTAGGGTTATTCTTGTGCCTTCAAAATTTAACAGGAAAGATGCTTTTCATTATTTAAAGTGAAGGAGATTCTATCCTTCGTGTTTTCTCTTATTCTATAACAATACCCTTCTTTTGTTCTGAAAACACGGATTCAGTAAACTATGTAAAAGGAATTAAGTCGTGCTCAGCTCCTGGGAAATACTCTCCTTATAACAGTTTTAAGATGCGGTTGCTGTACTGTGTATTCTGGTAGAATTGTCTTTCACTCCCTTGAGCCTTTGAAGAGGAGATCAGAGGCATTTAGATTTGCAGTTTATAGCATGAGATTTGCCTATTAAAAATGTACATCTACCCTACCTTTAGCATGTGCTATTAGCATTCAAATATGAATAAAGTTTGTGAGAGCAGAACAGCCTTTTTACCAGCATAGCCAAATGAAATGTTTCATCTCTTGGTGTTTTGGTTTTAGAACATTTTCCTTTTCCTTGCTAGACACAACGGGTGGGGATTGCAGATTTAGAGAATTCTTAGCTGAATGAATTCCCTTTACTTGAAAAGATTATGTTTGGCTATAAAGTCTCCTCGCTTTTAATACTTTCTTGCAGAAGAAAAGACGCTTGAGCTGGCTGCAAGAGCTTAATAGTTTCTCCAGGACAGATCACTAGCAGAACAAGTGACTGCCAGCGGATAACGTGTTGGGATTGTGCATGAGGGATTTCTTCCCCCTTCTGTCAGTTACTGAAAGTGCAATATTGGATAAGTCAGTGGACCCTTTTTTGTTCTGTTTTTTCAGCATGTTGAATTAGCTGCACTGTACAGCATTGTGTGGAAACACTGCGGTGCTCAAACTACTGCTCCTCTCTAGCTCCTTAAGTGTAGGTGTAGGTTTGTATCTCAGAGTGCGTAATAAGAATTGGGTTTGTATTTGATGTTGAGCCAGAAAGGTTTTTCTTGCAGAGCTGCTGGTCTTTGTCTCCCAGATTTATCCTTTATGAAAAAATACAAGCAGTATTGATAGCCTGTATAGTGTGAGAGAATTCAAGATGGAAAAGAATCTCTTGACTGATTTACTATCATCCCTCTGCTGCAGGCCAGACACACTGGCGAGTAAGGACATTTTCAGCATTTCCTTGCAGATATTTTAATCTCATCTCTAACAATCCTTTAGGAACTGTGGAAAGTGAAATGGTGAAGCATAATAGTTTTTAATAAAATCCTGTCCCCCAAAGCTTTGCCTTTATGACTCTGTTGTCCCTGAAGATCTCTGAGCTGTAAAGCTTGTATAATTCTAGAGAGTACATTATGGTATGTGAATATTACTGACTGTTGATGCAAACGTTTTTAAGAGTCTGTTTTTGCCATCTAGTCTCGTAATCTGTAAATGGAAGCCAAGAGAGATACTGTAAAGCTAAAAGCAAAAATAAAACTCCTCCTAACCTCCATCTTGTCAAGAATTTCTGACATCCTGGGGACAGCTGGCTACCTTCCAGCTTTAAGACAGGACAATATGTGTTCAGATTAGGAGCTATTAAATATTCCATGGTAAAATACATAAAGTTTTTATTTATTTTGGAAAATGCATAAATCATATGGAGTTGCATGAAATCTGGTGTCCGGTTTTATTTCACGTTAAGGGATTGTTCTTGTGTGATGCTGAAACTAAACCTGCCGGGGAGAAGAGGGACTCAATGTTTGAAATCTTTTGAAGCAACGTAGTTCAGCACCCCTAATCTGCCTTAATGTCTAAAAATTGTCTTTATGCGAGACGTTAGTTTTGAAAACTTCAGCCTCTTGTTCCTAGCCTTGTTTTCACCTACAGCTGCCAGTGACCACTTAAATAGGATTCTGGATTTGTGGCTGCATGGGGAAAAGTAGGGTGTTCTTAATATAGAACTCTGTAAGCCTGAACTGGGATGCTGTTTCAAGCCTGGGAGTGCATTTGTTAGAGTTACTGGTCTTGATAAAGTCCTTCATTTAGTAACTATTTTAAAGTGTTCTTTCAGAAGAGGCTGACACAGCAGCGTTACTCTGTTGCTATGCCGAAGCCATGGGCTGGCAGAAGCGGAGCCCACGGTCCCTGCTGTGTGGCCGACAGTTCCGAGTACCTGCAAAACGCTGTGCTCGAGCCCCTCCGGCCTGCTGCAGCTCTTAGGAGACGGGGCAGGAGTGCAGGGACTTGCATTAGCTTGTTCTTCTCAGCCGTCTGGGGAGCAGGTTGGTTGTGTTGGCTTTGAGCTGTGGCTGTGCAGGAAGCAGAGTCGTCTGCTGCAGCTTCTTGTGCCTGGGGGTGTCACAGGAGCTGGAAAAATAACAGAAAAATCCTCTACCTGGAGGGAGGTGACTGACAGCCAATTCCTTGGCACCCCTCCCTGACAGCAGAAGGTACTGTGTTTGAATTAGTTTCACCTTTGAAGGATCCCTGGAAAATGCTGGTCCTCTCCCTGTACTACCTTTGTGTTTTAAAACGAAGTTTACTGAAGCCCTGCTTTTTAAATCCTATAATGCCTAAAGCAGGACCTAACTGTTCTTCCAGGTTGTACACATGTCCTTTCCTTTGTCCCTCTGCTGCCTTGGGTTTGGGTTGCACTTAGAAATGCTGGCAGAGCAAGGCTGGTGCGTGTTGGAATGTCCTGATTTCATTTACACCGATGCGGCAGAGTGGGGAACAAGGCAATGTGCACAGTGTGACCTGATTTCAGAGGAATGCTTTAGCCAAAGGTGGGCCGCTCGGCTGAGAAATCAGATTCATTATACATAGAGCCTGTTTGAGAAAAGATTGGTGAAAGATGGACTGAAAAGAGCTCATATGGATTGTTGGAAATGCCAAGTCTGTTAACCTTTCCTATAAAGATTTTGGGAGCAATTTTCTTTAGCTGCAGTGAAGAGTTTAATTATTTCCAATGGTAACTCACGTTGACTATTTAAAAGCAGTTTTGTGAAGTGTCAACAAGTTTGTGTTCACTCATCTGTTTCAGCTTTGTCTCCCCTTTTGCTTGGAGTAGTAAATAATTCAGAGGAATTACTAATTTAAGTTTGATATTAGAGGAAATTCTTGATTTTAAAAGTTTCCTTACAATCTGTTCTGCATCTTTGCAGGTTGGAATACCTCTCTGGCCTTCCATTTTAGTCAGGGAATATATGGCATATCATCCAGCAATGAATCGGGATGAGCTGCGTGGGTAGTCTCTGTGTTTTGGGGTGTTGAAGGAATTTGGTAGACTCCTGTGTTATTTGTCAGATGTTGCTTGACAGCTTAATCTAATCCTCTCCTCATGCTTTTATTTTTCTGGTGCTCTGAATAAAGATGGGAGATGCCATTGGTGTAACCAGGATTCTGTAGTTGCAAGAAATTATCTGTGTCTGTTAAGATGAGCGTAGGGATCACCTGAGAGAAAAAAATGCTCTTTAACCAAAGCAAGCCTTAGGGATTTGTTCAGTATTAAATGAATTTCAGAGTGCTCTGTCTGCTTCAGCACAATTAGAAATCACACAGTAAGGCTGATCAGCTCCACCGCATCGCATTAATGGGTGCTATTGATTCTCTTCTTGTCTTTGAAAGATCTTTTTTAATTCCGTAATTTGGATTACACAGTTCCTGCTCGATGAAGCAGTTTGCACATGCACTTTCATAGTTTGGGAACTTTGATTGGCTTTTTGAAATATCCCACCTTTATTTGAATAATCTTTGCTTTGAAGACTAACAAATGGGATCTCTGCATGGTTCCCAAGTGAATTGCTGTCAGTTTCCAAGTTCTTACCTTGATATTATTCTCATTTTTCAAGTCAACTTTGGTTTTGTCTACTTTTGTAGGCGTACTGATTGAGTGAGGAAGCAGCTTTTCTTTCTGAACGAATGTGACTAAGAACTAAATTCTGTTCTGAAGAATGCCACCTGCAAATTACAAAGCTGAGGCTTATTTTCTATGGCACTCTGTGCCATCACTTGGTCTAGAATGACATTTAAATAAAACAGCCACCAAAAAAATAAGCACACACTTCTGAATTAAAATACCCAGCTTGGTTTTTATGCTGGGGCTGAATTTTGTCATTAATGTAGGCGATGACTCTGCTTTCTAGCTGTGTACTGTATATACGCTTTAGCTCACTAACTTAACCGAACCTATAGACATCTACAGCAGGCTTTTAATATAGCCAAAATAGAGTAAATTACCAATAAATACGTATGAAAGACGTCATAGCCTGTGCTAGAGACAGATGGTGGAGCAGAATCCTGCTTTAGTGATTAACTGAGGTTGGAAATGATTTTCTTGCACTGCGGCTAGGGTTGTTGAGAAGACAGCGCGGTGGCATTTCTCCCGGCAGAACCAGAGACCCCCGCAGCTGCTTCTGGGCAGCCTAGGGGAGCCGGGATCTCCAGATTCTCAAAGCAGCAACAAAGCAGGGCTTAGCAGGTCAGAATTGATGTATTGAGTCCCATCTTACATAAACATCTGAGTTAACTGTCATGTGCTGGGGGATAAGAGATGCTTTGTGTGGCAGTGATACTGTTACTAAGGCAGTAACCTTTATGCTGGACCCTTGTGACCAAAACGGTAATGCAGGATGAGGCCAGTATAGAAGGGCAGTTACAATACTGCAGGAATTCAGGAGTGAAGTTGCTGGATAAAACATGTCGGATTACTACCAAGAACAGTGCTTTGAATTTCCCTTAATTCTTTTCCAAAAAATATGCTGGCAGCTTCTTAATGTAGATGGTTTTATAACCACTTCAGAAGTTTAAAGGTAAAACAGCAACATTTTTGTCAATGCTCTCTAATGTGAGGCCCAAGGAAGAATTTAAAAGTGATGCTTTTTTCCTTTTTTTATAAAAGGAGTGCTAAAGGGTGTTTTAGAGCTCATAAAACCAAGTAGAATGAATTGCTGAAAAGCTTAAAAGTGAAAAGAAATAAGCTATATCTGTGAGACCCCTTATTATCTGTCTCAGGATCCTGGAGCTGCTGAATGCTGGTCTCTGTTGGGAGCTGTGAGGTAATGTAGCTCTCTGCCAAAGCAAGCCTGCCCTTCCCCTGCTGGCTGGGAGGCGAGGACCCACTGTGGGAGGGCGAGTGCGAGGCTTGGAGCAGGATGCAATCCCTGCTTCGTGGAGGTTTTTAGTGCAAAACCCCTGCGTGCTGTTAAAAGCTGGAACTGGTGAGCACTTTCAGTAAGTAGTCCTTCATGTGGAAATGGGAGGAAAGTCGGCGGAGTTAACCCATTTCACATCATTTTAAAGTCATTCTACTGTCAGCTTCTTAGTTATGGAATGTAGTTATGTCAACAGAGAAAGAAAAAATCCTGTGCAAAAAGTGCAGGAAATCACGTTCTTCCCACAATTGCAGTTAAAGAAACAAGACCAGAAGGTACCTGCCCGATCGCAGTCCAGTTGCCATCAGTTCTAAGGTGACTGTGTTGGTGTCCCATTGGTATGCTTATCCAGCTCTGTTTTTAAACCACTTTGTGACTCTTTCCTTTTAATAATTAGTGCTGGAAAGCTGCTTCTTTCTGTTTGTATCTCAAATTTATTCATGGTCAATTTATACCGTTAGTTCTTGCCCCTTTGTCTGTTCTGAATCTTCTCACTCTGTAGGGTTCTCAGTTCCCTAGGGAATTGCATTTGGTGTGTTAGATGGGTTCTGACCAACCCTTGGGTGCGGTAGTGCTAACGTTAGGAATAGTGGTATGAGGTTAGTGGCTGGGAGTTACGTGTTTTGGACTAAAGAAAGTTCTCTACATCTCTGTCGATTGCAGCTGGTGCCCTCAATTAGTAGAAGATGGTCGTCAAAGAAATTGTCTTTCTCTGTATAATCCCATTTCTGTTGTTCCTTTCTTAGTCATCTATTTTTTAAATATTCCTGTTTCTGCCCCTAGTTTGGCAATTTTTCTTTGCATTTTCCCAGAACCTCTTGCATGTGTTTATTACATAATTTTTCTTGAGATTGATCTTAAAGCCAGTTCTTGAGAAACTGTTAGTAAACTTCCTTGTGGTGAGCAGTGTGACCTAATCTCTTCTTCAGCTGGTTCTTTACCTATTTCATTTCTTAAGCTGCCCACTGTTTAACAGTAACATCCTGTTCAGCATGATAAAATGCTTTGCTGAGTCCACAGAGATTTATTTCCTGCTTTTCCTTTGGACTGACAGATCAGAGAAGGATCTCAGGTTTTGTGTTGGGGCCATCTTTTGGTAACTTCATGTTGAACTTTATCCTGTTTTCTTTTTAATTCTCTTTATTTTAATATTTGGCTACTCAAACTTTGCGAACATTTTAAGGTGGTATTTTCCGTGCTGTCAGACATCCCGTTACCTGATGCCCCGTTTATTCCTACTTTAAGCCTGTAATAGTCCATAGAAAATATTGGAGAGCCTGTCTGTGGCTTTGAAGCAAAAAGTACTCATGAAGCAGGCTAAATCTGGATACTTTATATGAGAGTTTAAAAAAGCAATAGGATTGAGGTATGAGTAACATTTTCATAAGTTTGAAGTAAGGAGCTTGTTTGGTTGGCTTGAAAGCTTCAGGATCAGCACAACTTGGAAGGAATGGTTCCGAGTGACTAATTTGTCCCTTTAGAAACGGAGTGGGATGGGACAGCACACTGGGTGTACGAGGGAAAGGAAAGGTCATCCCTCATTTCCAGAGAGTCACCTTCCTTCGGGCCTGCTGGATGCTTTTTTATTAAACGGCAATATATATTTTGCCCGACTGATTCTTGTTCTAACCATTAAATGCAAACTTCCTTGCCAAAGAAAGATAAAATTTGTGTATAAATTACTTGGATGCTAGAGAATTATCTGTGAGAGAGAGGGGACAAAAATTGTTTCATTACAGTATAGTGAAAAACCCATTAGGATGGGAATTTCTGCATGCTACTGTAGTGAAAACATGCAGAAAATAATATTTGTGTGTTGAGAAATGATGTATTTTAGCTCAGGCTTGGCTGATGTTCAGGGAGGAGTGGGGGAGATTACCAGCCCCTTCTTGGCTGACAAAGGTCTTCATCCAAGGAAAGACCAACCAGCAACAAAAACCAAACCGCCTCCCTACATAGATACCAAACTTTTTTTTTAAGACAGAGAATGATGCAGTATTTTTGTAAATTTAGAGTATGAATAGCTGGCTTGTTTGTGTCTGAGCAGTTAAGAATAGTTCTTTATCTGTCCCGTTAAGACTGTATTATTTTACAGAAAAGTGGGTGGTATCCAGTTTTACCCTGGTATTAGCCAACTCCCAGCAAACTTTTACTGACGTTAGAAGATGTAAGAAATATCAACAAATGTTTACTTGAACGATTAATTCTATGGTTTTTAAAGTCAATGTCCTACCCCCTGAAACTCTGATATGCTGAGACAGGGTATCCAGCATTCCTTGGTGATACTTTTCGATGTTACAGCCCCTCTCACACAAAAAGTCTTTGTTTTCCGGGAATGTTTTTCCTTTAAAGCATTTGAACTGCCTTGCAGACTTCTCCCTGCTTAATTGTTCTGGCTTGTTAACCTCGGCCTTGGTTCCAGCTTTATTTCTGATGGTTCAGGGAGCTGATGCTCATCACTGGTCAGTGGCTGCTGGCACCTGGGGGGCCTGTCACTGCGCTGGGGACCGTTGAGAGTGGCTGTGTGAAAGTGGGGTTATCTGGTCAGAGGATTAATCAAACCTGGTTTATTTTTTTGTCGTTTGGTGTTAAACTTGCTGGTTTTTCTCTCCCAACAGCTACATCCCCTCGAGTTTCCTCGGAGCTCGAGCAGGCCCGGCCTCAGACAAGTGGAGAAGAGGAGCTCCAGCTGCAGCTTGCGCTGGCGATGAGCCGGGAAGTGGCGGAGCAGGTCAGTTCCCGTGTAGGTTTTCCAAAATGTCTATGCTTTGATAGTTGAGACTACAATTCTGGTTTTTTTTCAATGGCAGCTTGGCTTTGCTCCAGGTGGAATAGGGGGAGAGAAAGGCCATTCTGGAAGGTGTTGCTCTTTTATTTTTTAATTTTTTTTTAATCTCTTTTTAAAGTAACTGCAGCCTCCGAGCTGTTGAGACTAGTGGAAGATGACAGTCACTTTGCAAGAAGACTTTGCGTGGGAGGATGTTAATCATCACATTACTGAAGATGTTTTCAGTTAGGAAGAACTGGAAACATGACTAGTCCTGAAAACCTTCATTAATGGGGCCAGCATAAGAAATATCAGGGAATTCTGATTACAGTGAAATTTTGAGTGATCTGCTGAATTGGTGAGATTGTCTGGAACCGGAAGGGTGACCTGACGCAAAGTAATAAGTAATCTGTAAAGAGTTTGGTTTGAAGTAACTTGTCTCCTAATCCATCATACAGGTTGTGTTACTGTGGTAATTCTTAGGAGGTTCATTCTGAATTTGGAGTAAATGCTGTAATTGTGGATAAAGTTTACTGCTTATTAATATATAACAAGGTTGTGGAATCTCAGCTATGAGTGAAAATTCAAGTCAGCCTGCTGAGCATCTGTGATATATTAGAGGTTTCCTCTGACAATTTTAGCTTACCACTGTATGTTAGGCATTACTATCTCTGTGCTTGGAAAGGGAAACTAGCACCCAGTAAACTTTGTCATTATTGAGCAATAAAATAAAAGTCAGAATGTATCAGTTGAAATAGCTTAAAAAATCGCAAGGGAAATACCAGCTGGGGAATTAGTCAACTTCTGAAAGATGTGATGCAAGCAAAGATATTTAAAGTAGTTGAATGTAGCACAAACGTGGTAGTTTACAGATGTTAAAAATGTACAAAATATGCCTGGAGTTGGCTAGATTAATTCATTTAGTGCTCTTTATAACGGTTGCATCAGTTGTGGAGAAAAGCTGACAAATGCCAGGAAAAGTTTAAATCCCAAGTCCTTCAGTGGTGATTTGAGTGTTCAAGAACATTACAGTAATTTAAAGATGGGATACTTACTTTGTCTTCTGTGGTGTTTCTAGCATTGTAGCTGAATTTTGGAATTTATAGCTTTCCTGTTAGATGTAAAACACCACGAGGGTAAATTGCAGTCAGCAAAAAGGATGTTGTTATGATCACACTGTTACACTGGTGTTACGGGGTCGGGGTGCTCCTGACCTCTGTTTCATTAAGGTGAGAATTACAAGAAGGTTTTTTCCTCCCCTCGTGTTATGTACAAGGGACAGCAGATAATCCTGGCAATCCCGCTGTGCGTGCCTGCGGTGCGCATCGCTCCTAGAGCGGCAGGGAGTACTGCCCAGGCTTCCCTGGCGGTGTCCTGCCAAGGGGGTGGACACCCGGAGGGAGCAAGCAGCGCAGTCTAGGCTCATGGTCTATATCAACAGTGTTGATTTCCTTTGCAGGAGGAGCGCCTCAGACGCGGAGATGATCTGAGATTACAGATGGCTCTGGAGGAGAGTCGCAGAGACACAATTAAAATTCCCAAAAAGAAGGAGGTAGTGCCTTCGACTAAGAAATTCCTGGTTATGCTGCCAAAAGCTGAAATACAGTAACACAAAATAGCTTAATACTGAGCTCTTTTATGCTTTTGGGATTGCTTTGTTGTCTAGCTTAAAGCTTCTTCCGTGTGGGTTAAATTTCAAACTACTAGTCAATGCAGGTGTGTAAAAGGAAAAAAAATAATAATTGCTTCTTCACTCTCATGGGTTTGTACATCAGACTGGTAATGCTCTTGATTAAAGCTCAGATTATTCCTGCCCTCAGCATACCACTTTGTTGGACCTAATGGATGCCCTGCCCTCATCGGCCCCAGCCCCACAGAAATCAGAGCCTTGGGGACCTCCTGCTGTTGCAAACCAAACTGATCCCTGGGGAGGATCGACAGTTGCAGCTACTGCCTCTGACCCATGGCAATCGTTTGGTAAGAATAAACTGCCAGAAGGAATGCTTATTTAGAAGTTCTTGCTTTTTAACGTTGATCTGTTCAAAGTTTCTCAGTGACAGTGTACAGTGTCGTGCTTGATAATGACAGTGTGTTCATCCCTTTTGGGTGTTTCCATACTCCAGAACTAACGTTCCCCTAACTCACTTCCAAGCAGAAACAAGTGGAAGTTGCACTCTGTTCCCATTTCTCGAGCAGCGGCGTTTTTGTGTGTGCACTTTGAATCTTAAGAAAGAGGAGAAGAGTAAAGCTTCTGTTGTCTTTGTGCTGCAAAACCAACTTGTCTCATCCTGGGGGGATGCTCAGGCTTTGGCTGCTGGTGGTGTCCAGTGTCGTGAGTTTAGATTTAATACAGTACTTAGGCAGGGTGCTGTGATAAGAAGGGCCGCAGATGTGAATTACCATGTCTTGAATTGCTCCTAGGGAAGTGTGGTGTGTATACTGTCTGAACCAAACAGATTACCTTGTTTAAATGGAGATTTTTCTACTAAACAAAAAAATTGAGGTTACCATTTTAAATATTCACTCTGTTTCATAAGCTTTTAAGGCTAAATTCATAGAATCTGTTTCTGGCATGAAAGATCCGGTGCTGGTTAAATCCACTTTTTTGTGGGTTTGCTTTTGCGTGTGTGTTCTGCTGCCTGCACAGTGTGCTGTTTCCTAGCCACGGTCTGTCCAAGGAGTCACCCCTTTGCATAAGAAAGTTGATGGTTCCTCACAGTACCTGTTAAGCTTGCTACATCTGTGGATTTGGAGTTGGATCTATTTTTTGTTGGCTTTGGATTTCTTCTGTTTTGGAGGGGGTGAGGGGTTTCTGTGCAAATGGAAGCTTTTCCATGAAGACTAACAGCTTACCTCTGTCAGTGTTGCTTCAGGCGGCTGATTCTATGTCCTCTGCTATAAAGTGCTTCAGTGTCGCTTGCATTAGCATTCGGCACACTGCCATCCAGATTCCTGATGAAAATTTTGAAGTTTAGTAATGAAATGCATTTTTTTCCCCTCCTCGTGGTGGCATTAAAGGGCACCTACATAGCTGCTGGGCCAACTACAGTTCATTGTTCTAAGTGTGATGTGTTTCTCTTTTGGTGATAAACTGCAAGCCTGAAATCAGAAAAAGTCCAGATTTTGGGCCCTAAAGGCTGTTCAATGTATTTTTCCGTGTTTAAAAGCCAAACAAAATCCACCTTCTTCAAATCTCATGCTCGATATATCAAGCTCTTTTAATATTTTCCTTGCATCAGTTGCAGCTGTAGCATTTCCTCGCAGTGGCTCCCAGCTTTATTAACACCATAGAACTACCCTTTGTTCCAGCTTGCTGGTTACGTGGCTCCCAAGGATAACTTTTGAAGATGTAAGATTTATGAATTTGCCTGCTAATACAAGGGTGACTCATTAAACTGTATTTCTCAAATCCTGCATGCACCTTGGCGTTTCAGTAGAGATAATGGAAGCTACGGGAAGGTATCTTCCCAGGCGCTGTAATTTTGTGTACTCTCTTTATGAAAGAAAAGACATTTTTGAAAGCTTCCGTTTATGGGAAGTGCTGTCATTAGTATTTCATGTCTGGAATTGCTCGTAACTCAGCACTGAGGGTAGATAAAGGAAATGTAAGTACCGGTGTGGGAGCAGTTGGACTTGGAGAATTTTAGCGTTTCCTGATCTGCAGCTGTGGTAGCAAGACCATGCCGCCTATTGATGAAACAAAGACCAATGCTGCAAGCTGGAATTCGCACTACTGTGTGTAGTGTTGAATGGGTTTTCACGAATATTGTGATGCCGAGGAGTTTGTATGTAGTTTTCAAAAAAAAACCCCAATATTCAGTTGTAACTTGGAACCCCCACGGTGGTTAAAGATAGTAGCTGTGTGCTGCACGGGTAATCCTGACCCACTCTTGTTCTCATGTAGTAATTGAACCATGACTGGTTGTGTAGTTTCATTGGGAAGAGGAAACGTGTTTGTGTGTACTGTCTGACTTAAAGGCCATTGATCGCCATAGAGTAGCACAAGATGTGCACGTAAAATACCAGGTTCCATTCCTGCGCCCTGATGGCCGGGGAGGGGCAGTGGGGATGGACGGCACGGGAACACAGCACGAGTGATACCGTCCAACACACGCCTGGCCCACCACACATCTGAAATGTGGTTTACCTCAGTGGTCCTGGGGTTTGATAAGCCAAAATACCTTCATTTAATGGTAGAAGGAAGAAGAGGTCACATAAGCTGAAAAGCAGGAAATTGGTAGGTTGGAAAGGAAGAAGAAACTGGCAGGAAACTATATAGAGTTAAGCAAGTTTCTTTCTCTTTCCTTCTGCCTTTAGTGCCTTAATTTGTCATTTTACACAAGGAAGCACTGACCTTGTGCAAGGCCTGTTGATGTACAAGCAGTTTGGTAATCTGAATTTATAGGAAGGAAGAGTTGTCAGCATCTTCCAGTAAAAATGGAAATCCTGAACATACGGGCATTGGGTTAAAAAAAAAATTATAGAAAGGAGTATCAGTAGACAGCTTAGATCTGTGTCAGGAGGAGTGCTTATGGATGGGAATGAAAAAAGCACAATTAACTTAGGGAAGCTGATTGTATTTTTATAAAACAACAGTGTGGTAAAAAGAATCTGAAGACTGTTGCCTTTGAATCTTACAGATTTATTTTCTTTGTTCAAGTCTTAATGTTCTGTATTTCATACCTTTCACATATGGGCTTTTTTAGAAACCTTATTTCCCATGAGTTAATAAAGACACCCTCTGATATAGATCACCTTCAGTCAGATATTGCCTGTTGTGGTGGTGATATCTGTAACAAAAGCAAGTCTGTTTTCTTGTTGTATCTGCAGATTTTTTTAAATTCAGTTTCAAATGGGAGATTTATTGACCTGTGATGCACAGAATTTACTTGTGCTTGTTGTTGAGTATGTATGATACAGATGCTGAGACTTCTCACGATTTCTGATGTTGAACTGCTTCATCTATTTATTTTTTAATTATTAATTGGCAGTAATGGCTCATAATCTCCAAGGAAAGCTTTCTGAAGCGAAACTGTACTGACTTGTGTTCCTGCTGGCTCTTTTTGCAGGTGCCAAACCAGCTGCTTCCGTTGACCCTTGGGCAGCACCAGCAGGATCCACAGCTCAGTCTCTGTCCAAAAATGTTGACCCTTGGGCTCCTGCTCCACCATCTTCTACTGCAGCAAAATCTTCTGTGGATCCTTGGGGACCAGCACCTGCAAACAAACCTCTCTCTACTTCTGGTGAGAAATGGTCTCATCCCGTACCTGTATTATTTGCGTAATGATGGTGAACTATGAATGATTTTCTTGCATTGGTTAACAGAAGCTATGTGCTGAACAATTTCCAGTATTGGTCTGTAGAATAAATGGGAGTTGTAATAGCCAGCAGCAAGAAGAACTTCAAATGTAATTATTCTGACTTCCAGCTCTGAACTTGTGTTGCTGCTTAATGCACTGTCCCTTCTACATTCTTTCATTGGTATGTGTGGATGCACGCTGAGCACTTGGCTGCTGCTGCTGGGTTTTTAAATGGGTTTTATCTTTAATTAGACAAGGACTTAATTTCTAGAAATGACTGATACTGTAATTTTACCTTTCATTATGATAAATAGCTCTGCAGATGGATGGCTCTGCTGACTAGATTGACAGGTCGAGCAGTTCCACACTCTGAGGAGACTTTTAGAGGTGCAAATGAAGGTTTGTTACTTCAGGCTGAGGGTGTGAAAACTATCCCTCAGCCCTTGGTGTTAGCAAGATGCAGAAGATGCTGCTGTAGTTGTCTATTCATGCTCTGTTAACTAATGCAACCGTGATGAATCTTAATACCTGTTATTTTCATGTTGGCACTGTGGCTAAATGCATCCTGACTGCACTTTCTGCTAGTCATTCATGTCAGGACATAATAAACAAAGGAACCTCAGAGTATGGCAAGAAGTTCTAATCAGCTTTTGGGCAAAGGGCAAGAACTGGATCATTATCAGCATCATTCTTTAGCTATGGTGGGTCTTTGTTCTTGATAAGAAGTATTGTTGCTATACACAATCTTCACTCATTCTCCTGGGTTTTTGTCTTTGTGTGCTCTTTATGGGGCTAAGTGCAGACCTTCATTTGCTGAAATGTGTTGAAGGTTAAAACTAAATCAGAAAAACATTTCAACTAATAAAAAAAACTCCAAAACACAAACTTTAAAGCTTTTCAGGAGTGCGATTGCTGTTCATTTAGGTGTGGTTTTTCTTCCTCCGTTTTGAGGTAAGGGTGTGTCCACGTTTTGAAAATGTTATGTTTTCATTTATTGCAAACTATGGGCAAGTTCTGCTGCTTTAGCTAACGGGGCCTTAACATCTCTACATGGCACAGATAACCTTTTCTGTTGCATTCCTGCTCCTTTTAACTTTGGAAGCGTAAGTCAAATCATCACTTAAGTTATAGCAACGCTGCATTTGTCTTTGGAACTGTATTCAGAGGTGTGTTCTACGTGAGGGCTGATTAACACACTGTACGTTCATTGTGGTTCTTTTCTTCTGCAGCAGTACATGCCTCCCTACACGCCTCTGCAGTGCAGACACTCAGTAAAAACCCGGCATACTAAGATGTGCCTTCCTCTGGGATTTAAAAGCACATTGCTCTGAATTAGTTGGCTAATGCTGTAAGAAAGGACAGTTCTGTAACACCATCCTTCTCCTTGGTCCTGGGGACGAATAGGAGCACTCAAGCTGATCTGACCTGCTGCCCTGGAACCTGACAGAGTGGGTTCTTGGTAACACGAATGGGTTAGGAATTGCTTTCAGTAGGATCAGGTGCATGATGTAACCGAAGATCTGTTAATGACAGGGCTGTCTTGTTGTTTTGAACAGGAAGTACATCTTTTGACCTCTTCAGTAATTTGAATGGTACAGTTAAAGATGATTTTTCTGAATTTGACACACTTCGAACTTCCAAAAAGCCAGGTATGAATCAAATTCTTAGCATGTGGACAGTTTGGGTTGATAGTCTCAGCAACAAATGTCTCTATTCTTAAATTTTATTAAAAAAAAAAACAAAATGCTTTCACAAAGGAGGAGATTAAAGCAGGTGATGATGCAGCAGTAAAAGCTTGTTAACATTTTGGCCTGTGCATGAATTTATAGGGAATGGGCCTTTTGCATTGTAAGCCACAGAATTTAACTTTGTCACCTTTGGCTGCATTGACCCAGAAATCTGTTTGACTTCTAAATTTACAGTATCCAGCGTGTTTGGAGTATGGCTTATGCTCAGAGAGTCACACAGAACGATGTTGACTGAATTTCTCAAATCTGTAAATTCTAGTGTGTAACAATAGTAGGAAGATGAGAAAACACACTTCAGTGAATGCTTTATTTTTTATTTGGTCATTAGTCACTAAAATAAAAACTGCCGGACCTGAGTGTATAAGTGCTTTGATACTGTGTATTCTCAGGATGATTCTGACAGAAAGAATGGTGGCTAATTCAAAGCTGGGCTAGGCTGCTTTAACACAAAAGAGAAAAGCTGGGTGGAATCTAGCTAGGAAGGGTGCAGCAGTGGGGTAGCGCAAGGGCAGAAGCCAAGGCTTTTGAATATCTTTTCCCTGGAGACTGTTAGTCCCATCTGTTGCAGCATAGCTGAGAGAATATTCATCAGGGCAAATCAAAGGAGCGCCTTCAGTAGAGCACTGCAACTCTTAACTGTAGCTTCTTCATACTCTTCTAAAGAACATTTATCTGCTTGCATGCTGTAAGGGTGTAACATACTGAAGCGGTTAAATCTGACTAATGCAAACATCAGACTTCAAAACATTTCTGTTGTTGGAGACTTCAGGATATTCTTTACTTGGCTGTGTAGATCAGTGAGATAAGTGTTTTGTTTTTCTCTTTGTGTTGTTTCAGCTGAATCAGGTTCCACTTTGCCATCTCAGCATAGCGGTACCACAAGTCCTGATCTCTTTGATTCCCAACACTCAAACGTGACATCAGGCAAACAAAGCGCAGCTCGGAAAACCCCTGAGTCTTTTTTGGGCCCCAATGCGGCTTTGGTGAACCTGGATTCGCTGGTGTCTAAGCCACCGCAACCTGTTACTTCACTGAATCCATTCTTGGCACCAGGTCTGTTTCTGCACCTTCCTTCGGTTTTCTGTGTTAGCTTTCCTTTCCTATAGGAAAACTCTGCATAACTCAGTCCTATTTGATTTAATGTAAGCTGGTTTGGGCTTATTTTTCTTGATTATTTCAGCCAGCAGATCATGACTGAGAGCAGGAGGGTGAGGCATCATGGTTTCAGGGCGTTCTGCCAGACCCTGAAAGCACAGAGTTTCTGCTCTTGTCTCTGGAGCTGATCTGCTGGCTGAGCTTTGTTCAAGCAGTTTCTCTTCCACTTTTATCTTTTCTGTCTCAAAATGATCTGTGTTAGAAGGCGCTTTGGGTTATTAAAAATGGCTGAGCTAAAGCTGGTTGATTGTCAGAACAGGTAAGAGGTGAATGTGAGCCACCAGAGTCCCTTGGGAAGGTGATAAGTAGGAGGCTCTTGTGGAAGCAGGCAAGGATTACCCTTTTGCTTGTGCTACAGCAGGCACAGTGGCATCTCTGACTGCAACCTGAGGCTCCAGATAGCCAGCTCTGCAGTCTAATTTGGTGGGTTGCTGGTTAGGCTAGCACCATAAACCAGTTCTGATCAAAACACACTCTCAGTATATTTTGAAAAAAATAGACTGTTGCAGTTCTCCTGTAAATTGGCCCCTATTAGAAGTGAGCCTTTTCTTGTAGCAGACTTAGATGGTGACACTAAACACGTGGAAGATGTATGTATTTTTTAAAAGCTATTATATGCACTGAAATTTCTTTGTGACATGAGGATGTTGAAATACTTTAAAATTCTATGTCAGTGTTTATTTTCTTCACTCTTCCAACGGAAAAAAAAGACAGTTTATTAAACTCCTTGGGTAGGAAAAAAACAGTAACTCTAAACAGCCTTGGCAGTGTTTAGCAAGAGGAAGTCTGTGTATCTGCCATTACCGGTTACTACAAAAAGTTTATAAAAGGTCACTGGGCCATCCAAATAACGCTACACATATACGGTAAAAGGAATGTGGAGTGTTGGCAGCAGTCCAGAGAACCTCAAACGCTGGGAAAGTTATTCTCTGCTTTTTCTAGCACCACTGTAAATCGGAAACAACTTGTTTACTTTATGAATTCTTGTCAAAACTCAGTGCCAGAAACATGTACAGCTTCTAAATGGAGTTGACTGGATGAGCTCTTGAAGCAAATGCCCAAATCTGCAGTAGCCAGATTGCAGTGACGGAGTACAGAGAGCCTGCAGTTCTCTTCCGTAATGCAAATTTGAACTAGCATTTAAAAAAAAAGAATTAGTGATCTGGGCGTCATGGCTAGGCATGTTCCAGGTAACCACATTTAGAACCTGTCTCTCCAGTGACTACTGTCAGAAGTGGGAACTGTTAGTCAGCAAGGAGACGTTTTGTGGCAGGTCCAAGGAAACAGGCTGTACTTGTGCACCAGTGCAGCCCCAGTTTGCAGAGTGGCATCCATGCAGGTTTCACCACAGGGTATTTTGGGGTTGGAAGCATGCGGGGATGTACAGAAGGTGCATTCTTTGCCAGAAAGATGATCTCCAGATGATCTCCTCGTATTTATGGAGGTGCGATCTCTTTCCATCTTCCCCTTTCTTCTCTCAAAACCAGGCGCTGCTACAGCACCAACTCCGATCAACCCCTTCCAAGTGAATCAGCCTCAGCCGCTCACTCTAAATCAGATGCGAGCGAGTCCTGTGATGGGAACCAGCCCTTCTTTCAGTGCCGTGCCACCGATAAGCATGGAGCCAATACCTCTGCCTTCCATGGCCCCGGTGCCTGTGGGAATGGCGCCGATACCAGCCATGGGCACTGTGCCGTCTATAACGAGAATGGGCCAGGGGCTGAACGTGAGCATTGCAGGATCAATGACCCAACCTCTTCACAGTACAGGAATCCCGCCGTCAGCATCCCAGTCTACAAATACAACTAACCCTTTTCTCCTATAAAGACCCAATTAAAGGAACTTTTCTTTTCATAGTGTTTCCAGGCTGAAGTCTTTACAGCAAAATGAACGTGGCCTGTGTGGACTGAACGGTGTGTAAGAGACTTGGAAGTAGATTTGCAGTTTACAGTTATGATCTTTGAAGAGTTGTCTCTACTTACCAGTTAATCTAAATCTAGTCTTTGCTACAGATGGTACCTTACTTTGGCTTGTTGAGCATTATGTGAAATGTTCAGACTTTTCACCAAAGTTAGATTCTGCCCATTTTGTTACTTTGTTAATCATTTCAATACACTTTCTAGGGAGAACCTGCCATTTTAAACTCCGTTGGCTATTTTGTAGATGTCAGATGATGTGCTGGATCCTGAAATTACTATTTACCTGCATCTGTCACTTCCTATGCCCATATGATAGACCTGAGATTCAGAGTGCTAGTGAATGTTTTGCACATAACTGTACACAGTTCTAGACTGTTGGTTCACCCATAGTCCTTACTCTTAGAAGAAAACGATTCGGAGGGCCCAGGTGGCTGGTTTTTATGCATTAAACATTGCAACGCAAAATCGCACTGCTTTCCTTATCAGAGGTTTGACCGAGAAAGCAAGCTTGTCTCAAAAGGAAAAAGAAAACAGACAAAACAAACCCAAGAACATTCTCAAGTTGTCGAGTATACCGTGTGCTGTTGTATGCAGTGTTGAATTCGTACACTACTCTCTAAGGACTCCTGAGGAACTCTCTGTGAGTGGCATGCTGCACTCGTGCTGAGTGAGTGTCCTGCTCTGTGCTTGTCCAGTACCAGCTTCGTTTGGAAGTTTTCATGTGTATTTTGTTTTTATTTGACTTACAATGTGAGTTGAAAGAAAAAGAATACAGTGGGACAACTTTGAATTCAGTTTCACCGGGGCAAGCTTTAAAACTAATTCAGGCTTAACCTTGCTATATGCAGTTACTCTTGTATACTTTTGCACATATTTTGTTTAGTACAGTTTCATATTTGAGTTTGCAGAGTTACCTAATAGTCCTTTTTTTGCTAATTTTTATAATGTGGTTCTTATTTAACTGTCTGGTTTTGATAGATTTATCAAGTCTGGCTGAAAAATTAAGATATTGGCAAATGTCATTTTTATGGTTTTAATGCCCTCTTATTTATGGTTTTAGCTCTTTGTTTCTGTAAAGAGAGTTTAAAAGGGAAGATTAACACTAAAATATTTACTTTTAAATGAAGTATTCATAATGCAAATCAAAACAAATTCTCGTGACTAATTATTTTTAGATTAATTGAATTTGAGCATAACATGATTTAAGACTACATTAAAAAGAAAAAACACTAAAGTCGCCTTTCCCTTGATTTGTTCCCGTTTTCCGATTACCAAAATGGACAGACGTTTAGCCTTTATGAAGATCGGAAGAGAGGCTGTTTTTTCTTCTAATACTTCCTGAGATGTTAAAAATTCTAATGTACAAACACGACTCATTAATGTTATTGACTAATTTTTTTCTTAATGGAAGGTGCACTCCATATTAATAACCGGTTCCATTTACAACTATTAATCGTCAGCTGAACTATCCATTTTAACTTGCATGTCTGGACTCATTGGCACTAAACCGCGCTCAGGTTTCAGCCGGTGTTTCTGGTGGAAACCTGGCCTTCTCAAAGACGCCAACTTTTCTGAGCTCCGCTTTCCCGAGCGACGCAAACGGCCGCAGAACATGTGGAAAGGGATGTCCCAGTGCTTGCTGCTGCCTTGAGGGCATCTCTGTGAATGAACTGATGCATCTTGGTGGCCTTTCCCTAATTAGGAGGGGAAAAAAAAAAAACAACCAACAACCAAACAAAGAAGCTGAAAGAAATGGCTGGAGTTGTGTGTTGTGGTATAATGATGCTGTGTGGGACTGTGCCAGCCCGGGGTCGTGTGCTGCAGGAAAGAGGGGCTGGCGAACGTGGAAGGGACTGGGTTATATCTTTTGGTGGGTAGGGGAGGCTGAAAGACTATCAAACCTAGGGTACAATCACAGATTTTAGCTGTGTAGGTCAGTGTAGCTCTATTAGTATACGGAATGCTAAATGTGTGGATGTTTCTATGCAGATTGTTCTATCCTCTTGAATACTATTGAATTTGCAAGTAGGATTCAGAATATTCATCTGCTCTTGTTTTTATATAGGAGGAAAAGAGAATTGCTGTCAACACCCAGTATGTCTTTAAAAAGACAAAACAAAGAACCATTCATGTTGCCTTTCAGAGTAAGGAAAAATACTTTTTTGTTGTTGTTGAACTTATTGAAAAGTGTAGACCAGGAAGGGTGTGATTCTTGCGGATGGGGGAGGGAGGGAAGTGCTTTCCAGTTGATCTGTGGCGAGATTTATCCTTCCTTTATTTTTCCAGTTTAATTTTATCAACGGTGGAACTGAGGTCACTTGATGTTTTTCCCTTTGTCACCTGAATGCATTTGCAACAGTTAGATGGGGCATTGTCTGTTCAGCCAGAAGGTTCTAACCGCGTCCTCTCGTTAAACACTAGGTAATGGTTTTTGGAGGCAAGATGGGGTTGATAGTAAATATTTAAAAAGGGTGAAGTCATCTACAGTTCAGAGTAACGATCTGTCACCATGAATTGATAAAAATGTGCTGTTGGTCTGGTAGGGAGCCCTAGCTTAATGAAACTGCTGAATGGCAAATTGTTGCTTTTACCAAGCCACTTCTGTAAGAGCTGGTTTTGTACATTATGTATCTATATAATAGACTCACATCGCACAATAAACCGTGACGGGGCACTCTGAACAGCACTCGGCCCGGACTGTGGGGCTGTAAAGCATTTGAGGTGAAGCACTAACTGTGTGCTGAGATTCCCAGTCCGACACGGGGGATGTGGCAGGAGCCGAGATCGAGAGGATAAGCAGCCGGTTTGGTAAATCTTGGTTCCTGGGCTGGAGATGTGCCCGTCTCCAGTGCCCTGCAGGCGTGGGGTGCTGGAGTGGTGCTGAGCAGGGGTCTCTGTCCCAGCCAGGCGAAGCTTCAGCTGTGTCCAGAATGGAAAATGTTTTTGCGATAATTGAACTGCTTTCCAGAGTAATTCTTCCTTCCTCCTCACGCTCCCACTTCTTTTTGCATGGAGGACGTGTGCGTATCTGATCACATCTGCTCTGGCGTATTTCTCCAAACGCATTTCCCTCTTCCTCTTCTTTTCTCCCTTGCAAATACTAAAAGTGCTTTTGATTTTTAAAATGTTAGTATCCCAAAATAGCCTTACTGGTCAAATTGACCAAAGATAAAGTGTTAAATATTTTGTAAAAAAAAAAAGAAAAAAAAAATCTTGGCATAATTTTAAACCCAAAATAAGCTCAGTTATTTATTCAGTTTTATACTATATAGAAACTAAACTACAATGAGGGGACAGGGAAGGAAAACCATGGTGGGTTGTGGTGTTTACAGTCTTTTTGAAGTCCCGTAGCTAAGACAACTATTGTTATCCATCTTCCCTTTTGCTGTTACAGTTTCTAATGTGTACTGTATGTATTAATATTGCACAAATTGTGGAGAAATATATGGTTTATTTTTCACAGCAGAATCTCACAAGACTCGCTTCCTTTACAAGTGTTACAATTTAAATATTTACCAAACTGTTTTCATAATACTGGGAGCCGGCTGCTTTTTATGAATTTGTGCTGACTATTGACATTATTTACTGTATAAATAATTTATCATTTGTACTATTGTATCATAATGTCTGTATCTTTGTGTCATTTTTCCCAAGCAATGTCACAAACGTGATATTTAATAATGCCATCAGAACAGTGGAAAGACAAGGGGTTTGTAGGTGACTGGTCAGAATTAAAATTGTATTGCTTATATTCCAGACGTGTTGCTTTTTCAAGACTCTGCGTAGCGTTTATATCCCATCCAAAAAAAAACCTTGTTGTTGCCATGCTTGATTTAGTTTTCAAGAAAGCTGATGGATTGGTTGAGATGATGAAGGTTTGTGCTACGAGTCCTAGGTCCAGGAGAAGTCTGACCGTTAGTAATGCTTCTTGTACATTGTCAATGTGATTTCTTCGATGCATTCATCACTTTCCTGGGGCAGGCCTGCTCTGACTATGAGAAAGGAGGGTTGCTTAGAGATCGCTTAAATCGGAATCAGTTGAGACCTTACTAACTCAATAAAAGTGAAGACTTGTGTTGCAGGTGGCTGAATTGCTTCTTTAAACCACACTGTTGTTTAAACAGCACTTCTGGAGGGATCATCAAGTACTGCCTCGGCGGAGGCTTTTGTATTTGTGTCAAGACAGAAGGCTGGGGAAGGTGTGACTTTTAAAGCTGTCACTCATGGAATAAGGGTTGGGGAACTGTGACAACACTGACTTTGGGAGTCCCCGCTTCCCATCTTTGCGGTGGTTCAGTCTTGCCCTTCCCGCAGCCTTGGCTCTGCCCCGTCGGTCGAGTGGCCTTGCTGCTGGGGTAGCAGCGAGCCTGCCTCCAGCTGGGAAGTGATTTCAGCTTCTAATTCTGGCTGGTTCAAATTGAAGGGTACTTCATTAGCAGGCTATTTCCAGAGCTACCTCTCCAGAGCCCCTCCAGGTTTCCTGTGGTTATGGTTTGCTGTCAATCAGACTGATCACTAATCAAATACTTAATTTCTTAATGCTGGAACTGCGGTGATGCTGGAGACCTGACTGTTGGAAAGACAGAGAAAAGGACGTCTGTTCTGGTTCCAGATGTGCGGTACGGAGCTGGCAGTGGGTGTTGTGCAAACCCACCGCCCCAGGAACACTGCGGTTCCCTGCAGAGTGGAGCTGCCTCTGGTCAGATCTTTGATTTGCTTCTGTGTTTGGGCTGGTAAGGAAAACGGATAAAACTCCTCTGCCAAGGGCGGCAGCCCAGATACCTGTTGCTTTTAGTACTTCTCATTTTTACAGAAGGATGCTTTCTGCTCCTGTGCAGGAGGGCTCTTCTGTGTGTGTGTCCTGCTCCTCTGGCCGGTCTCTCTTTTTCTGTGTGATCAGTGTTTTTTCACAGTTTTACTCTGGCTTCTTGAAACCGCACATTTTAAAATAAAGCTGCTTGCTACAGGAAAGATTTAGGAAGGGCTCAAAGTGGAAACTTTTGTGATGACTTTATAATACTCTTACAAATGAGCTGAATACTGCAGGCTGTCACAGGCTGAGGGGCTGCTGGAGGGAGCCTGAGCTGATAAGCCCGTTGTGAGCGAGATCTGACTGCGGCTGAGCCTTCCTCTGACCTTGGGCAAGCTGCTCTCCCCCTGGCCTGGGTTTCCTCTTCCTCTTCTCTGAAATGAAGTGGTATTTGCCTGCTTTTGCAGAGGAAAAGAGCTATCTGGATAAAGTATTATCTAGAGGCTTGCCCTCATCCGCACCGGTGTTGCCAGAGTATTTTTGCTGAACACGTACATTGCCGTTACCTCTTGTTTGTGCTGGGCTGAGTGGTGCAGCTCTGCTTTTCCACTCGTTCTCATTGAACTGTGAGAAGATGGTCTGGGTCAGCTCGTGCCCTGGCTTTGGTAAGACTTTTGCGTCTGCCTGCAGTCTGCGATTCAGAGAACCAGCTTGATTTATACAAACCCTCGTGTTTAAAAACCTTTTAAAGTCAGCTGTCATCTGCCATCCAGGTAATTTCCTCCCTGTCTTGTGAGCTGCGACATAAGCGAACATTGATTTCGTTTGTTTGGGAGCTCAGGATTATAAATAGCGAAGAGCCGGTGTTGTACTGGTGTCACAATCCTCTCTTTGTGTTTGGGTATCAATCGATTGTACCTTCTAATTGTTGAACACTTGGGGTTTCAATGAGTGGAAGTTCCCTTTGGTGCTTCAGGCATCCCTGCCAATTACCCATTAGGGCGGTTAATTGGCAGAGTCTGGTGATCAATAGGGGATTGGCATCCTACCAGGGTAACACAAGCCTGTGGTGTGCAGAGGTTGAAAGAGCAAATGATGAACAGGGGAGCAGGGAGAAAGTGCATCCTCTGGCTTTGCTGAGGGGAGCCCGGAGCTGTGCCAAACCTGGACTGAGCAGTGGGACCCTCGGATATTTGGTAAATGTCTCTTGGAAGAGATGGGGGGGAATCTACCCTTTCCCCAGTGGATGTTGTCAGCACTTGTGCTGCTAGTTGAGTGGCTGCGTTCCCATTCTTGGGTGAAGGAAAATCGATGACATTTCAAATAGCCGGAATAAAGCTGTAGTAAACGTGGAGTTTGTCTTCTCAGCTCCGTGCCTGCTGCTGCCTGACTTGAAATCTCACTGGCATGCTCGTACTGCCAGTTTTGCAATTTGAAAGCTTAAATATGCTCTGGGAGATCCTCACAAGCAGGTATGGCATCGTGGTTTTAAACGTGTTTAAACCTCTGCCGGATGCTGACTCCGCGTGGACGAAAAAAAAAAGCCACGTCACCCATGGGGTTCCCCACGGGGCTGCGGCTGAACCCCCTCTAGTCGTTTCTAAGACAGAAAAATCATGAGACACCTTCCTTCTGCCTCACCAGGGTGGGAACCTGGAACCCATGAAAACTGGGCTGTGGGGTCTGTGTTCTTGAAGGGGAATGAGACTTGGTGGTTTCACCGAGAAGGACCCAGCTCTGCCTCGGTGTGACAGCGCACGTGGGCTGGCTGGGGTTGTGTTGGGTGATGGCACTGCGTTTTTTTTGCTTTTTTTAATGGCTTCATTAGCAAGTCTGGCACTAAGTGCAGTGATATTCTCTGAGGTGAGTTTGGGCACTTAAATATCTTGGCCTGGATAGAGGTATAAAAATAGAACCTTCAGCAGCTAGATGCTTCTGCTGATCTTCCCTCTGAAGGACGAGAGCCCGAATCACTCGCACCTCTGTGAAATCGGGCTGCTCTGCACCCTCGCTTCTCTGCAGTCCCCCTCCTGGGGGCTCAGGCCTGGTTGTGGTGGCCAAAGGATGGTTTCTAACAGGATTTGTGCCCTGAGGATGGCCAGGCACTGGGAATTCATTGTCTCAAGCCAAGCCCTCGTAACCTGCTGTCCGTGCGCTCCGCAGCCTCTGGCACGCTGCAGCGGAGGGTGCTGGGTGCTCTCTGCAGGCTGGCGGGAGCTGCCGTTTTGTGTATTTCTGGATGGGGTTCGTGGTTTTTGTGTGGTTTTTGTGTGTTTTGTGTGGGTATTGTGTTGTTTTTTTTTTCCCTGTGCTCCAAACGTGGAGGTTATTTCTGGGTTTGCAAACACCCATGGGTGCCTCAGCTTTTGGGGTTTGAGCTCACCCGTGTTTGCTTCCCAGGGGAAGCCCAGCTCTGTCACTGCTGATGCTGTTCATTCTGCTTAGCCCCCATCTCCCGCCACAGCTGTCCTGTCCTCCTGTCACCCCACGGACCCATGTCCGGGACCACCAGAGCCACCCTTCTCCCCAGGCAGCAGGTCCTGGCACGATGCTCCAGTGACCTTGGCACAGCTGGGTCATCCCGGGGCTGGTTTGTGATGGGCTGAAACGCTGCTGGTGAGAAGCCCAGGTAGAGTTGAAGCTGAAGCTCTGATTTTCTTCAAATCTGGCTCTTCTGTGCTTCTGTGTGTTTTATTTTTCTTTTTTTCCTTTGGAGTACTTGACGGGAGGCTCCTGCTCCTGCTCCTGAACCGACGCTGCTGCTGGGGAGCAGTTGCTGTCGGCTTTAATCCCTCTGCAAGACTCATTTTCAGCTGGAGATATCTTCGAGCTGCTGCAATGCTGCTGTTGTAGAACAGCCTCGCTAGCCTCGGGACACAGACGGTTTCTCCTGCGCTCCCTGCACAGGTTCCTGGCTCGGTCCCGCTCCCTGCAAGGCAGCTCTGGTGGCTCCTGGCCCCAGGAGGTGTTTGCCCTGTTGCTGTCAGGGCAAGGGGCAGTGCCAGGGCAGCCGGCACCATGGCACTGAGCAGCTTTCCAGGTAGGAACAGGAAAACTTGGGTGTTCTTCCTGCAGTCTCGTTAGCTAATTGTTATTAGCAACCTCTAACATCTTCCTAAAAGTTGAGAACTGCCTTTTGAGGGCAGGAGCTGCTGCTGCTGCTTCGAGTTTTGGTAGAAAGAGCTGCAAGTATCAGTTCCTAGAGACTATCCAAATGATTTTCTGTTTTCTGGAGGATTGGGTTCCTCAGTGCTCAGTCCGTGTCCTTGGCTGCCTCCCTCCCAGGGTGGCTTCCTCAGTGACAGGAAAATTCTCTGATGAGCGCGGTCCTGCCGGCAGCTCCCACTGAAGCTCCTCCAGACCGGGGGAGCAGAGGAGGGCTCCTGCAACGCCCTCAGCTGTCTCCCAGGCTTTGTTAGAGGGTCTGGCTCTGCTCTGACGGGCTTGAAGCCTCATCCTGTGTCAGGACACATGTTCTGAATGAAGAGTTTTTTCCTGCCCATCTCGAATCAGGAGGTTAATGGGCAATTTCACTGTCTGGGAGAGACTGAGGCGGAACAAACCGGGAGCTGCAGCGCCAGCTGACAGCCCCCACTGCTGTCTGTGCTGCGGGGGGGTGGGAATTTCAGTCTGGTTTGGGATAAAAGGGAGAATGATTAACTGGTAAACAAGTAGGGTGGTTACGGCTGCCTGGAGAGTGGGCGAGAGGAAATTACTTTGAGCCTTTGCTAGAGCAAGGCTGGGATTTTCTGGGGTTTGGCTGTTCTTAAAGCATGGGTGCTTTTAACCTTTAATGGCAGCGAACACTTTGGGGTCATAAATCCCCTCCTCATTAATGTCACCCGCTCTCGGCAGCGCAGCGTCGTGTCTGTCTGTACTCCTCTGTCATGAGAGCGGAGATCCTCTCCGGGGTGAAACAGCTGCAAATGCTCTGCCACGCCTGGGTACCAAAGACTTAACCCATAAACCAGTTTTCCAGGAAATTACAAAGGCAGCAGCGAGGCTGGCTCTGGGAGAAGAGCGTTTGTGAGGGAGACCAACAGTTGCCTCTTGGAACAAAGGAACAGCCTTGAACTCGGGAAACACTGAAAACATCACCCCCCTGTGCCCTTGGGTAAGGAGCAAACTATGGAAAAGCTCCTGCAGTGAAGTGCTCGCACGCTGAACACTGAGGCCTTGGAGAGGTACGTGAGGTTCTTCACAAACATGCTCGAGACAAAAAAAACACCAAAACCAACCAGAAATGGAGACGATAGGCAAAAAGCCTTAACACTGCAGGTAGCAGTATGGGATCTGCTTCTAGAGTCATAGATCTTCAATAATTCTTTATGGAGTTTGGGGGGTTTATTATTTTTTTTAAACCTTTGCTTTTCCCTGTTCTCTTTTAACCTTTTTCCTGAGGGTCCCCGCAGCTCGGCTGTGAACGGTGAAGCTGTGCCAACGCTTTTGATGGGTCTCAGGGTGGTAAGCCTCCAACTACTCGCTTGAAACAGGAGCAGTTCAGGAGCTCGGTCTTATTCCCCCACTGCAGAGCTGTGTGTGAATAAATTCACTGCACCCCTGTGGGCACGAAGTTTGGGCTTTATCTGGGTTTAACGGGTTTCTCATGACTAGAATCTCTGTTGTGCAGTTTTGCTCTAATTGGAATGGGGGCAGGTAACTGTGCTCCAGGGAAAAAAGATATTTAGGTGGTAGTAGAGTTAATGTTTGCCTTTCAAGTATTTCAAACACAGATCTTTATCCTGCTACTGTAGCTAACTGCTTCCCAAATACTTTCAAAAAGGAAACAAAATTCCTTGCATCTCCTCTGAGCCAACAGGAAATACTTATTAATTTGGATTCCACCATGAGTCAGTTCAGAGATTACAACAGCTGCCAAAACAACTGGCGGAGGAGCTTACTGGAAGTATAAACCCAACAAAAAGGAGATAGGAAAAAATTAGAGACGAAAAATCATCTGTAACCATGTTTGGAAAAGTATTTATAATACTATAGAAGAAGCTAACGCTCACAGCAACATTAGAGTGATCACATTATCTTTTCAGAAATTATATTTATATATATTTATTCAGTCACACAGCTCAGCGTGAGATAATGACCGTCTCCAGCTGGATGCTTTGTGACACCTGTCCTGGGGGCAGTTCATCACCGTGTGTTATCACTTGTATCTCCACAGGTCTTAGTGTTTCTCTTACGGGGTGGTATCATGTTAAGGCTTTCTCAGAGTCCCCTCTTGGTATCTGCAAACACAAGAGATTACCTGTCCCGATCTAAACGTGAAAATGACAAAGCAATGAGTCACTTCATTGTCACATACCCTTCTTTCTCTTTGTACCCTCTGTAAGAGTGGCACATATTGGATGATTTAGGGCTTAGAAACAACCATGTGGCACAAAGACACACCCCAGCAGAACATCACGGTGGTGCTTTTTTACTGCGTGTCTTTTGATAAGAAAACCACCCCGAGGAAAGCCATGGCGCATTGTCTGTGCACTGCACGGGCTGGAGGGCTCTCCTGCAGGGAGGAGAAGGTCCCTTCTGCTGTCCCCGCTGTCCTGGGCAGCCCAGTGCCACGGGTACCTGCTCGGGACTGCACACACAGCTGCCTTACTCAGACTCTGTGTGGAGTCTTCTCTAACGTTTATTTTTCAGTCAATAACACACTTAAAATGCAATTTGTTCTATCAGAAGTTTAAATTGTGCAGCAACAATGTGTTTAACACCATGCTCTCTCTCTACTCTAAAATAAACTGTCCTCTTTTTTCTTTTTCCCCCTCTCCTCCTGAAGCATGATGCAGAAATCTTAAAATGGAAGAGTTATCATCTTGTTCTAAATGCAAAAGCCCAGGGTGCTTCACTGAAAAACTGTGGAAAGGTTGGTTTCTACACTATGTGCATTATTTTGCACAAACTCTAGAGGACTACATGGGATTATAACGGGAAGCTGCTTTTGCAGAGGAGCGTGCACAGCACAGAGAAGCACCTGGGAATTTCCCTGGAACGTTTCTGTCCTCCCTCCTTTCTGGAAGGTGCAATAATTTCAATTTCTCATTTCTACCACAAAAAACATCAGTAAAAAGAACTGGGTTTGCAATGATGTTTTAAACACAGGAAAACTTCTACAACTATAAACTCTCCTATTCTTTAAGTACATAAAGAGTGTACAAAAGGCTGTTTATAAAAAACATTTTGCTACAGGTCTTATTTTGAAATGACACATAAAAATGCAGAATATTAACTAATGACGTTAATTTACATAATACTTCAACCTGTGTGCTTACTGAAAGGATTATACTCAGGTGATTATTCCAAAGCTTCATGGGCTTGTGTTTCTTTTGGAATAACTATCTCAAGTGAAATTTTCTCAGTTCAGTCAGATACTCATTCCCATTTGCCAAAAAAGCCGCCGAAGTGCTTAACTTCTCTGTGAGCCTTTGAGCATCTCGTGCCTGGGTTCAGTACTTATAAATCCCTCCGGTAACAGGCACCAGAGAAGGGTCCTGCACGTCCCTCGGGCTCACATCGTAGCCCAGCTTCTTCATGTCTTTGGTCACTACGTTGAAGGAAATGGTCACAAAGCCTTGAGATCGCACTCTTGTTACTAGAAGAAAGAAGACATGAATAAAAGCGGAGGTTTTTGAATAGCTGTCGAACTCCCCACATACCCAGGTAGGACTGTTCTCAGCAGGAACTCTTCGACAGAAGATGGGTGCCCCAGCTGGGACCTGCTGTCATGCAAGAGTCACAGTCGGGAGCCCCCAGGGACTTACCTTCCCTTCCTTCTCCCTGTGCCACCACTCTGGGGTCAGTAAATTCAGGACGTCTCCCTGTGAACCAGCTTGGAGAAGAAAATAGAAAATAATTAATGGGATACATTCACTGGTGTTTAGATCTGGTACCGTTCGTTACATGGATGTTAAAAACAAAGGGGGGTTTAATGACACTCCCAGCAGTAGAGAGGGTTGAAGACTGATTCACTTTATTGCTGATATGCTTTGATCAAATATAAAAGTTTTGTCTAAGGAAAATGAAACTAATGCCATACGCATTATGTTAAATCCAGGTTGCTCTTAATAGGGCTGTCCTTCAAGGAAAGCCCCTAGCTACAGAAAGATTTAGGGAAGGACTGCAGCACACCTCTTTAGAGTCAAGTGACAACTAAAACGCTCGGTAAAGTTAGTCTGAGTAGTGCCTCTGCACATCGCATCACCGATATGAATGGAACTTGGAGCTGCCCCTCGCTGTAAGAACCGATTTATCAGTCTGTTCTGCTGAAATCAGTTCTGAAACCAACAGTAGTCAAATGTGAGGAGGAAAAAAAAGAAGAGTTAGCATTAGTGCAAGCAGGGAGTTAACATAAAGCTATTTAAAAGATGTAGATTCATAAAAATGTGATTTTACCCACCAAACCAGCTGATTTTGATACAAAGTAGTTGCATGTAAGCACCAGTGAATAGGTGGATCNGGAAGGACTGCAGCACACCTCTTTGGAGTTAAGTGACAACTAAAACGCTCAGTAAAGTTAGTCTGAGTAAGGTAGTTGCATGTAAGCACCATGGAGTAGCTGGATANACATCGCTATGGTTCTTGTATGCCTAAAACAAACATGAGAGGCACAGAACTTAAGAAATGCACCAAACAGCACTTTACGTTTATAAAGGAACCAGAATTTCAGACACCTTGGATCACTGAACATCTCAAAGTGTTACTTTCCCTTCCACAAAGAAAGGGTTGGTTTGCGTAGGAAGAGTTTATCTTTCTCTATTTCTGGGGGGGAATGAAAGCTTAGCATGTGCTGGGAACGATGGGGAAGGGGTAAGGCACTGCACGGCTTTCCACGTGCCAGGTTTGACTTTACAGCTGTCTACACGATCACCAAAAATTATCTGATAAGCAGGGGCTGCTGCTAGAAAATCCACGCTCTTGGCACTAAACAGCCAAGACACAATAAGGAGATACGGGAATATTTTTGTTTCTGAAACAACATATTAACTAGAAAAAACAAATAAATCTGTTTCAGTCCTGAAAGACAGGCTGTCACCTCACCTTCCCGGGGTGAAGGGAACATGAACAGCTCCGTAACCCCTGACCACATCGTTTCCGAAGAAGTCTGGTCCGTAGACGCTCACAACGATCTGCGGCCCTGCGAGAGAGGACGGTGTGAGCGGGACACCCACCCTGCCACCCGGATCCCGCGCCCCTGCACTCACAGCCCGACGGGTTGGTGCTCTTGAAGGTGATGTCGATGGGGAAGTTCCAGACGAGGGTGGTGGGTGCGACGTGGCTTTTGGAGGTGATCTGGGAGATGCCCTCCTCCAGGCCCTGCGGGGAGAGCGAGGGGTGAGCCGGGGGCCCTGCACCCAGCCCTGCCGGGGGGCTTCAGGGGCGCACAGTGCGGCCTCACCGCCGTGGGGACCCAGTCCTGGCCGTAGACGAAGCAGAACTTGCAGTAGAGATCGTCAAACCCGGGGAACTGCGGGCGAGAGAGGCTGGGTGGCAACCACCGGCACCGAGGCCCGGGCAGAGGCCGCCACGACCCCGGGCCTGCCCGCGCTGCTCGGCCCGGGGCTGGGGCAGGGCTCCGGGGCCCACCCGCCCCTCCGGCACCGGGGGGTCCCGTCCCGCCGCTGCCCGCTCACCTGCCCGCTCTCGATCTGCCCGTTCACCGCCACCAGGAACACGCTGGGGTCGCCGCCGGCCGCCATGGCGCCTCCCCTCCGCCAGGGGCCGCGTTCCGGCCGCTGCCGTGGCGACGGACGGGGCGGCGGCGCGGACATAATTCCTCCGCGCACGGCGCTTCGCGGACGGGGGACTCCCATCGCCCCCAAAAGCGGGCAGAGCCCCCCGCACCCCCACAGCCGGCCGTACCCCCTTCCCAGGGCGGGCCGGGCAGCGCCCTCTCCCTGAGGGGCCGGGGCTGAGGCCTGCTGGCCGCTCTCGCTGTTTATTCTTCATAACACCTCAGATTTTCTCTCTGGATTTATTTATTTTTCAATATCAGCAGCTAGCGAGGCTGTTTAATTAACGCTTTGCTTGGCCAGCAGCCACCTCAGACCTCGCTGAGAGACAATTTAAGGTTTTTTGTTGCCTGGCAAGTGGTGCCCAGGTGCTGGAGGAGTTAATGCCAGCCCCGGGAGACCTTCCCCAGGCAGCCAGGAGGCAGCGGGTCACTCAGCTGGAGGGGAGGAAGGGCCTGTCCCCTCCCAGCCACAACCAGACCTTTTCCTTTACCTGCCAGCCTCATTAACTGCATTTTTAATTTTTGTGAGTAGAGTGAAATCCCAAGCAAGGAAGTGTTTTTGCCCTGCTGGAAAGTTTAATTAAGGATCCGTCAGAGAGTTCCGTTTCCAAGCACAACGAAAGCTGGTGGATGGCGGTGACTCCAGGGGTGTTATTTAACCATGTCGCTGTTTCTTTTGGCCACGTAAAACGTTCACCTCTTCCCTCAGACCTGCCCTGGTCCTGTGATGGGTGAAGGGACTGACACGAAGCCTCCCTGGGGCGTTGGGGCCGCAGCCGTCCTCGTGCTCCCCGGGGGGAAGGCACTCGCCTGCTGCCTGGTCACCTCTTGCAGACGCTGTGCCCACGTCAGGTCCTGGCTCCAGAGGAACGACTCCGGGTCTAGCGAGTGCCCCGGTGTCCCTTCAGCACTGACCTCCGTGCACAAGGCATGGTGAGCAGCTAAGGGAATGATTTTATTTTTTCATTCCCAGAAAGCGCTGGGGGTTGGAAAAATCCAAATTGCTCGGAGCTCTGTCCCTCAGAGCTTCTGAATCAAGCCGATGTACTTTGACCTGACTCCCGGAGCCGAGCAGGTCGGCTCACTCCTGGTGGGGCTCTCGGAGGTGTTTTTGCACCCTCGCAGCCCGTTCCCGCAGGAATTGGCTCCGCACTTGGGTGGGTGAGGGCTGAGCAGCCCCTCGGGAGGCTCTCCTCGTCCTGGGAAAAGCTGACGGGCGCTGTCCCCGTGATGCGGGGCGATGCTGCTGGCGGTGTGGATCTCACACCGTGCCCATTGCCCATCACCTCGCCTCTGGGCTCCTTCGGTGTAATCGCGACAGCAGCAGGTCTGGGCGCTGCCGCCTAGGAGAGGGCGTGCTGCAGGGTCCTGTGCTGCAGGGAGATGCCCGGGCAGCAGGTACTTTGTCACCGTCACATGTCTGAGCAGGATTAAACCAGCCCCGGGGCTGATTCATTGCTTCCAACAAGGGCTCAGGGAAGGTGGGCGAGACAGCAATGACAATGCAGTGGCACAGCAGAAAAGTTTATTTTTAATCCCAAATATTTATGATCAACACCTGCTAAACGGCCAGTGAAATACATTCTGTGGTATCATTAATCTGCAATAAACCCGTTTAATTTTTAGAGTGCACGTTGCCAGCCTGACTCATCCCCTCCTGCGTGTTATCCCTGCGAGGAGGCTGCAGGGAGCTTCCCTGCCCTTTGTCTTAACTTCTGTGCTCGGAGCTCTTCCCACCTGCTGCTCAAATCAAGCGGCGTGGAAGGAGGATATTCTCCTAACGTCGAACGACAGATCAGGGGAGGATGTTCTGGCCGGAATTTTTGCTGAATGTATTTACCCGGAGATTTGTTTTGGTGGGAAAGCAATCAGGTGAAGACAGGTTGGGTGAATTTTACGTTTTGTGTCTGAACGCTGAGAACCAGCCGGGAAACGGAGCCCGAGGGGCGATGGCTGCACCAGGAGGGTCCCTGTCACCCTGGGGACAGGAGGGAGGGGGCTTTGCTGGGACAAGGGGACACACAGTGCTTTGTAACCAGGGTGTAACCCCCCAGAGCAGAAAAACGGGGCAAAAAGCCAAAGCAGACATTTCAGTGTTCAGTGTCCTGCTCCCCTCGTTCCGCTGGGTAATTTAGCGGGTCAGGGTCCCGCTCTGACACCCCCCTGCCCGTGCAGCCGCCAGCCCTGTGCCAGGCAGACCCCCTGGGTGTGGGCGGTGTCGCTGCCATCGTGCTGGGAAATGCCCGCTCTTCTGTGAAGAATTAATTTGTATTGGAACTTGTTACCATTTAGGAGGTTTTGTTGTTGTTGTTAATGAGGAAAATTAATTAGTGCCTCGGTCTGAACCAGTCAGAATAAACTAACATGCAGGCAGGCAGGGGGAGAGGGCGAGGAGGACGGGAGAAGCTGGTTCCCGGTGGGGCCATTGGATTTGGTACGGGTGTAAGGAGTAAGAGCAGTAATCAGGCTCCGGGGAGGAGAGGGGAGGGGACACAAGCACCTTCCTTCGCTGCACGTGAAGCTCTGCTGCTGGATGGCCACCGGCCCCGGTGTTGGCTGCGTTTTTGGGGGATGTGTCAAGTGGAAGAGCTGCTCTTGCTGCTTGTGCATCTGCAGCAAACCCTGGAGATGCCGCCACGGGTCTTCGTCAGCTTGGGTCAAAGCGGAATCAAAAATAAGCTGTTCCAGGGGACTTCAGTCAAATATTCAAATAATTAATCTGGTTTCTTTCCCATGGCGTGACATAATGAGGGTTGTTGGCATTTTCTCTCTTTCCCCATGAACAGATTATTTTTTTTTCCCCCTGAATAGTCCAATGGTCATGGCTGGAAAAAAAACCCCCAACCCTGACCTGCAAGGGAGCGAACACGCGTGAAGGGTCCTGGCAGAAGGAGCAGCCCAGCCCGGTCCCAGCCCCAGCCTGGCTACGAAACCCTCTTGGCGACATCGCCGTGTGCATTCGTGTCGAACCAACCAGTGCATCTGTGCCTGAGGAACCCCTCCGCGCCTTCCCAGCCTCCGCAGAGAGCTGGAACTGGGGGTGGCCCCACTGAAAGGGCGAAAAATCGTCGTGGGAGGAGCGGGGCTGCCTGTGTTCACAGCGTTGTGCTGGAAGAGGATTGAGCACCCACCTGGCGCGAGGATGAGTTATTCCAGGGCCCCGGCAGGATGGCAGCAGACAGACATGTTGAGCTGCTTGAAAAAAAGAGACACAGAGATTTCAGCCCCTCAGAGCGTGCTGCTGGTGCCAAGGCTCTGGCAGGATGCGCTAAAATTTCTAATGAAGCCCCTCGTATGGCAGACGAGCTGTCCTCAGCCATTAAAACACAGCCACGTATTTAAGGCTTAATAGGGAAGGTTTAATGGATAAAGTAAATTTAATTATTCATCCTAAGAAAGCTTGTACAAATATCAAATGCTTATTAGTATTCATGCAACCTGTCTGATCTCGCAACTCTGACAGATTAAAGGTTGTGGCTAATTGTGCTGGGGATGGATTCAGAGTTGGGTTTGGGGTTTTGTTTAATGTTCTTTTTCCTCCCCAGCTTTACAAAGAGAATTTCAGATTGATGCCATCTGAGATTTAACCTTGACCATTTGAAGCTCTTCAAGTCACTTTGGGGTGGTTTCCTCTGTCCCTTCCTCAACATGGTGGGTTTTTAATCCTCATTTCATCCCTGCTCTGCAAAAGCTGCCGAAGCAGCTCCGGGCAAGCCCAGACGGACGCAGCGCTGCCGTCCCCACGGGCTGTGGAGGTGGAGAGCAGTGGGGCAGAGTCTGGCTGGCAAACAGACACGACTGACTTCTCATTAAAAATGCAAAATAGAAATCGATGCAATTAAATAACGACTTGCATTTACCCGCTGCTCTTCACTTTTCATCTTAAGCAACGCAACCCTTGCAGACAGCCCTGGTGGAAATTGCGGAACGTGTTGCAGAGATGCAATCAGCAGGAAGATGGACACCGGGCGATGCCAAACCGTTTCTGGGCAGCTGCTCGTGGGCAGGTGTGGGCGGAGGACACAATTTGGGGATTTTGTACCTGGATGTCCAGGGGATTGTCCCCAGAAGGGAGCAATTCATGGTCACTCTCTGCTCTTAGAAAATTTGGTCGGAGCGTGACTCTCACCACGTGCCAGGATGCTCCTGCAGGCTCATGGAAGGGTCGTTGTGGGTCCTGCTGAGCTTCATAGGGTTTGGGAATGTGGGGCTTTGTCAGAGGTAGGCTCCTACTCCACGAAACGTGCTGGTTTTAACAAATTCTTTACAAAAGAGACGGTTCATAACATAAATCCCCCCCTCCCAGCTCTCTCTGTGTATTTTGGGTGATCTCCGTGGCTTTCTCCTGCTGCAGCAGAGCAGGGGACAGCTGTCCCATCCTGATCCTGGCTGGGTGACAGGCAGAGGGAGCGTGGTCACCCCCTGCCTCTTCTTTTCCTGCCTTTGCATTTCTGTAGCACAAAATAAAATATCCCTTTGCAGCTTTTTAGCCTCCTGGAGGCTCGTTTAATGCACTCCCAGCTGCAGCTCCTGCAGCAAGCTCACGGCTTTGGTACCTGGCCCTTGATGCCCCTGCTCAGCTGTCTCACCCGAATGCTGCCCCATGGTTTGGAGCCCGGGTGGCATCTGGGGCAGAGCCAGGACTGGGGGTCCCAGGAGCTCATTCCTGATCTACTGCTGCGGCTTTAAGCCCTTTGGACTTGTGCCACAAGCCACCTCTCCGTCCCCATGCAGGGAGTCACCACCATCAGCCCCCAGCCCCACGGCCAGAGGCTTTTCCTCCAGCGCCGGGACACCGAGGAGGGGATTTAGGCACAGGGGACGCTGCCCTTCCCCGCAAAGCTAAATAATCACAGCAGTGAGGAGCACTGTGAGCAGCCGTGTGGCACAGTCCCCCCCCACCGAGGGACACGCCGGGCATCCCCCACAGCACCGGGCAGGATTCATCCCTGTGCCGGGGGATTCTCCTCCCTCCTTTCCCCCCTGCTGCTTAAACCGCAACGAGAGGAGTTTGCTGCTGTCCCCAACGGGCCATTAATAGTCACTTTATGGTGCTTTGCTGGAATTCCTTGTTATCCCACCGAGATGGAATAATTATTTACAATAACCCTAAATGCCTGTTAATTACAGCGGCGCAGGTTCTCGCAGGCAGCCGGCACAAAGCCTTGCGGGAGGGGAGGATTCGCCGTCAGAGCCCAGGGGGTGATGGGACCAGTCCCAAACTGGGGCAGGGGATGGTTCAGAGCCTGCAGCCCAGATGGAAACAGGTTTTAGGGGATGCTGAGCTCCGGGAGCGGGGTGCAGACCTTCGGCCGGGCTGGAGCAGGGCTCAGCATCCCGGGTACATCCCGTCCTGCGGCACAAAGTCAGGCCAGGCTTCCAGTTTATACAGTTTAATACATGTGAAACAAGATACATTTCCTTTTGAGTAATGAATGCATAAATAACAGAAGATATATGTGAATGCATAAATATGAGGGAGGCGGCATGGAACCAACCAAACAAAACCGATTGTTTGAATTTCTTTTTTTTTTCCTTCCCCCTTGGATGTCTTTTCGCTGCCGCTGCCGGCGCATCCTCGCGACGGACTCGCATTGAGCATCAGCTTCCCCGGCTGTCCCACGGTGAGAGGGTCTGGAGCAGGGCTGGGGAGGGGGCAAGGGGCCAGAGGCTAAAAAAAGAAAAAAATCAACCCCAAAACTGCCAAAAAAAAAAAAAGTCGTGTTAATAGGTGACCAGAATCCCTCTAGAGGCTTCTCAGGCGGAGCTGGCGCTGGAAGGGCCTTGGGAGGCGAACGCGTCCACGTGTGGGTGCAGGGGTGCGGAGGGAAGCCCGACAGAAAGAGGGCAAACGGGACGGCTGCGGCTGCCACCGAGGCTTCGAAGGCGTTCTGCTACGAGGAGGACAAATCGTTAGCTTCAATGTTCGCAAAGAACATCACCTGCGACAGCTCTTCATACCTTTACATACTGTATCAATAATTTACTTTGAACTGCAGTAAACAAAATACATTTCTTAAATAATTTACTATTTATTTGTTTTGTTTTTTTTCATCTCTCTGTAAATTTATCTTTTTCCTTTTTTTTTCCATCTTTTTTTTTTCTTTGTAACACAAGAAACCGTGTTTGTGCACGTTAGTTCAGATTATTGCGACATTTAACCTGAATTTCAGTTAAAAAAAGGAAAGAAAAATAAAAAGCAACAGGACAGTTGTACAGACAAGAAGAATGAATAACTTATTATTGCACTGGCTACAATTCAGTAGTGATTTGGTTTTTCTTCTGTAGTTAGGACAACCTCTAAAGTACAAAAGAAAAATGAGAGAGAGACGTCTAAAGCATCAGCTGTGAGAAGAAGCTGGTGGGATGATGGTGGAGGGCAGGAGAGGAAAAAAATGAAAGTGAAGAAAGAAGAGAAACATTTGGAAAACGAATGGCTGTAATCATTGGTTCCACAGAAAACCCGAGGAAACACCACCCAGTCGCGGAGTAATGCAAAAACCCCGTATCGTTTCTCTATAAAAATATGTGCATTATGAAGAGAGAGTTTTTGTGGGTATTTTTTTTTTGTCTTTTTTTTTCCTTGTTTTGTATCTCACAAATACATTATTTCTATTTATATAACTGCTGATATACAGACAATGTACAGCTCCTGGGCACTCCCGCGTAACGTGACATCTCGAAAAGGTGCCTTGGTAAAAGTTGAGCATCTTTAAAAAAAAAAAAAAAACAAAACCAAAACCAACAAAACCCAAAGAAAATCCCCCGAATCCCAACCACCACCTCGAACCCGAATCAATGTGATCGAGGCCACGGAGGGGGGGTGGGAGGAACCCCCGGAATCGACTCCAGCTTCCCTTTAGAAAAGAAACCCCCAAACCGCTTGAAAAATCCGCTCTCCCCACCCTAAACCCGTCATCGTTTCATCGTCCAGCCGTTTGTTTGGTTTCTTTTAAATTTTTTTTTCTTTTTGGTTTTTTTTTTGGTGTGTGTTTTTTTTTTTTTTTTGCAAACCTCCACAGCGCTTAAGAACAAGTGACTGCGAGAAAGAAAACAAAAAACAACCCCAAACCGAGCGAGCAGCCACCCAGGTACCTGTGGCCACTCAGTCCCTTCGGTTTGGAACCCACCTTGGTGTCAAGCCCTTGAGACCCCCCCGCTCCCCCCTCCCAGAAAGCTATACGGGGTCATCGATGTCTTCTTCTGTCGCAACAGTCACCGGGACCAAGTCCTGCTTCCGGAGGGGGCTCTTGGCGATGCCCAGGAGCTCTTTGCTTTTCTCGGCGTTGCTCCACTGAGTTTTTAAGTGATCCGGCTTTTTCAGTTCGGCGGGATCCGGCCGGGAGTCCACGGAGGCCGGCGTGGACTGGCCGCTGTCCAGGAGGAGATCCGAGAGGCTGCTCAAGGAGCTGCCGTCCGACTGCTCGAAGGAGAAGTTGGGGATGGTGAGATGCTCCCCGCGGCACGGGGGCTGGCCCCGACGCTCCGCTTTGGAAGCCGGTTCCCCGGGCTGGCTCTCGGCCAGCTCCAGGGACTCTCGGTAAGCCGGGAACTCGCAGGACGGGGTCCTTCGCCGCAGCATGCTGTTCTCGGAGGGTTTGGTGCGCGAGGCCGCCCCACCATCGTCCTCCATGGGAGGATCTATAGAAATGCAGGGAGGGCTCATCTTCTTCTTCCTCCGGGCTCCGTGGATGTACTCGGACTCCGTGTGGATGTGGGCGAGGGACCGCTGCTTTTCCTCGGCGGAGTCCTCAAAGCTACAGTCCCCGTCGCTGACGGAGGGGCAGATCTCGATGGAGTGCCGCCTTTGGTCGTCCGCCCAGCTGGGCTTGTTGAGGAAGCCCTTTGTATCGATGCTGTAAAATTTTTTCAAGTCCTTCTCCTTGTTGCCGCCCCCGGAGAGGCTGGTTGTGCTGCAGTTCTTGAGGGGCACCGGAGACGGGGCCGGGGAGATGAATGGCGAAGTCGAACGGCTCCCGGCATCCAAGTCCTCCCCTCCCCAGTCTTTGGCCGAGCTGTTGATGTGCCGAACCTCCTCGTCAGCCAGGTCGGAGGGCTCGAAGAGGCAGCCCTCGGGGTTGGGAGGGCTGCCGGCGGGGCTGGGCGGGCGGCTGGGGACCCCGGGCTGGCCGCGGGTGTGCTTCCGCGCGAGCGTGCCGGGGTGGTGATGGGGGGAGGACGGCGGGGAGCGCGGAGGGGTGGCCGGGAGGGAGGCAGCCGTGGGGTGGAGCGGGCTGGGGGTGAAGGTGCTCTGGGGCTGCTTTGCTGAGGGTAGCGTCTCTCCAGGTTCTGCTTGTAGGCTGTCCTTGCGGTCCGGAGCCTGCCCGTCCACGGAGTCCCTTCGAATGGCCTCCTGGAAGGAGAGGAGAGAGAGATGGGGACAGAGCCTGGGATCTGCGGGGCTGGAGGCACTTCCAGCAATGAAACAAGGCACGTGGCAGAATGGTTGGTGGGTCTGACCTTCCCCACACCACCCCATCCCTGCCCCATCGTGCCAGCCCCCATCAGACTCTCCTCTACGAGAGTTTTGCTCCCAAGCAGACCCAGAGGCTTCGTGTACAGGGCTTGGAGCTGCTGGGTCTTTCTGCACAGGCTTGGTTGTACTCTAGCACCAAATCCCGAGTCCGTGCGACCTGTCTAAAGTGAGACGGTGCAGGGCATTTATGGCACCAGAAACATTTTGCTCTAAAAAGGGGAATTCTACTTTCAGCTCCAAGAAAAAAAAACAACAAAAAACCCAAGAGGGGACTGGAAAGGAAGGGAATGATCCAGGTGATTATGGGGGAGTTTACCTCGGCAGGCTCCTGGCCTCTCACCTGTCTGCACAGCAGCTTGTTGAGAGGGGGAGATCGAGGTGTGACGTGGGGGGGATGGATCTTCCAGCGGTGGCGGCCGTCATGGTGCGGAGAGCGGACGGCCAGCTGGAAGGACTCTGTTGGGACCCTCAGAGAGGAACAGGTTCCCACGGGCTGGGAGCGGATGGAGGTGATGGACCCTGGAAACAGAGGGAGAACAGTCACCACCAGCACTGGTGTGGGGTTGGGAAGCTTTGGGGCAGAACCAGACTCCAGGAGGGGAAAGGAAAAGGCTGTCTGGTCTGGCTGACATCCCAAACCTCAGCATAAGCCTTGGGCAGTGCAGGATCAAAAAACAGGTGTCCCTTGTCCTCTCTCCTGCCTTTAAATACAACATTCCTCCCCAGCAATGGCAGGCGGGTTACGGATGAACTCACCTTTGCAGTTCAGCATGGTTCTGCCTGCTCCGGGATATTGCCACTCCTATTTCTGTTCCAGTAACAGGAATCTCTTACAGCTGCTGCAGCACTTGGGGTGGATGGTGCCCACCAGGACGTGGCAGCAAACAAAGGGCAGGAGGTGGAGATGCATTCAAAACCCGGCCATTGCTGCTCTCCCAGCAGCATCGCCCTGGGTGGGTTTGTGAAAGGCTGCTGCCCACTAGGAGATGCTGGTGGCTGGGACAGGCTGGGAACCCTGCGCTGCTCTGCCGCACGGAGGCACGAGCAGCACTGCTCAGCTCCTCCCGGAGCCCGGCTTACGGGTCCAGCCTAAAGCCTCGCACGGCCAGCGGGCAGCCTGCCACCGCCCTCTCCGGGAGGACACACCGCTGGCACGCACCGGGCAGGGCTCCCATTCACCGCAGCCCAGACACTACCACCACGGCCCGTCCACGAGGCAGACTTTGGCTGAGCGTGGTCTGCTGAGCAGCGTGCAGAGCGCTCCAAGGGTTTTGACAGTCCCCAGCTCATGGAGCAGGCAGGAATCTCTCCTCCTGAAGGCTCCCAGTCCCCTGGCTGAGCCTAAAGGCAATCCCTCCTCCCCAGCCTCTCTGTGGTGCTGCTTTACTGCAGTTCTGTGTTGTTTGAAAGATCTTTTGCTTTTTAAAAATTTTTTTTCTGGCTGCAGGATTTATTGTCCTCATTAGCTTGAAACCCAGCGTCTGTTTCGACATTGCTGCTCCGTGTTAAAAACACAGCTATCCATCACTGCAAGAGATCTCGCCCAGAGGCTGGGAACTCGAACCTCTGACAAAAGCCATCCAGACAGATTGCAGTTGCATTGCAGAAAGAGATTTGTAGTTAGGAAGAAAGAAAAGTCAGTGTTTGATCATTTTTCTTTTGGAATTCCTCTCCACAGAAGGCAGAGCAGTGAGCTTCCCACCCCCCAGGCCACCCCGCTTCTCCCCAGTCCTTTCTGGGCTCTCCTACAGCCGGTGTTTCAGCCCAAGTCTGTGCCATTCGTGTGCTGATCCAGGCTTTCCAGAATGGTTTTTATGGTGCACAAAAAATATGTCATAAAATCTGCCACAAACACCAAACATCAAAAGCCCGTGCTCTCCTCCCCATCCGTAGCTGGAATTTCCTTCGGTTGGAAGCTTTCCATCTAAGCTCTTGTATAGGAAACCAAAAACCAAACTGCATGCCCAGGAACCCTGCATATCTCTGGATTTGTGTGTTTTTCTCTTGCTTTCCTAATAAATCAGGAAACTGCATCTAAGACCAAAATAACATGAGACCTGGTCATCTCACAATATTTTCACTGTGTAGACACCAAAGTGTCGGGAGAAGACCAGACATCCTTGGCTGACATTGAAAAGTCCATGAAAGCGTAACTATGGGTCTATTTGCTCAGTTTCACTTGCACATAGCTCATGGGACTGTGAGTGAAGCAGAGTTTGGGGCGCTCAGAAGCAGCACAGCTCTGGGTGATACTGGGTGGACGCATCCACCAGAGCAGGTAAAAAGTAAGCCCCTGTCATATCCATCGCGTGAGTGCTCTTGGAGAAAAATCTGGGAAACATGAGAAAATACTTGGTCCGTTTTACCCACCCCGGCCAACACCACAGCAGCTGATACTGGTATAAATCCTGATTTACACCCACTACAGGGATGAAAACCATCCCCAGTAGTCCAGCCATGAAACTCAACCCCTGTTTTCTTTGCTTAGCAAAGAATTTGCAGGTGAAATAATAATAAATATTGAGCAGAGAACACTAACTGGTATCCAGAGAGTTTGAACAAACAGAGAGTTACTCCACGCAAGGAAAGCAGAGCAGATCCCGCCAGCCCCAGCGGGGTTTGCAAACCCACCGCCCACCTGCAGCTCCTGCATTTCAAACAGGGCTGCGCCCACGGAAACCGGGCTGGGAAGTTCCTGGGAGCCACTCGAGAAGCACGCGTGCTTTTAGGGAGGCAGATACTTGCCTTCTTCTTGATTTCCCCTTCAAAGCAACTCGCACAACAAAAGGGAGAAAAAGGCGTTGAGGGGAAATGTATCTGGAGGGAGAGGTTCTGCACGGCTCGTGGTTCCCTCGCTGCGGGGTCTCTCCGCAAGATTCCTCATGAGGCCAAGGCACTGGAGAGTGGTTTCCAGTCTTTATGCTCCCAAAGACTCTCCCGCATCCCTGAACTCAATGTACCCTGCTAAAAAGATGCTGGAGGCTGCCTGAAAGCAGAGCTGCAAAGGAGCTCTCTCAGGAAGCAATACCGACCTCGGCTTTTGTTCACGTTGATTTTATTGAGCCGCAGTCATGATGTCAGGGCTGATGATTTCAGAACTGCACAGCCCGAACCCTTTCCTCAGCTAACAGCCTGTCCTCTACGCCTCTGACACTCCTTGGGAGCCCCTTCTCCCCAGCCAAACACCCCAGACACCAGCTTTCTCCCGAGAAAACGCAGTGACGTGATGAAAATACGGAATTGTGCAGTGTGTGGGGAACTGCACCCTGCTGATGGTGTTGAATTGAAGCAAGGCAGCCCTGGCTCAGCCCACCCTCGGCATGGGTTGCCCACTCCCCATCTAACCACCGCGCGTACCTGCTTGCCCCTAGGTTCTGGCTGGGAGGAGGACGGGAAAGCGCGGCGAGCTGTACCTCTTGGGGATTTGCAGGGATACGTCTCCATCTCCACCTCGTGGAGGGGGAAAGGGGCTTTGGCTGGCATCACCGGCCGGAACATGTAGCTGTCGTTGGGCAAGGAGTGCATCCGGGACACGGAGATCTTGCGGACCATCAGCAGGTTTTGGGAATCCTGTGGCCTGAGAGAGGCTGCGGCACCCTGCAAGGCAAGGAGACAGAGAGATGGGGTCATTCAGCATGGTGGTGGGGAATTTACAGCCACTCCTCGTCTGCTTTTTGGTATAAAACCTCGTGCAGGTGTTCCTCTTGGCATCTTACAGAGAGCCTCAGTGACTGCAACGGGATACCAACGCTACGCCGCGAGGAAAGGGCTCAGGTTGCAGTTGGAGTGAAATGAGGCATCAAGGACCCACCACTAAGCCGACTCTTGGACACTGCAAAGAAAAAGCAAAGTCCAGGAAAATGGGGCCGACCCTCTAAACGCAGGAGAAAGCCAGCATTGCTCACACTGCTCTCCTCTGATTTTCCCAGTGATGCTTTCAGCCCAGCCTGCGTGGCGACGCTCTTCTCCAAGCTACTGGGGGACGGACGGGCAAAACTGTCCAGTCCTTGGCCACACTGACCGAGGGTACCAGGATTTCTGGCAATTCACGTATTATCTCCCCAAAACACACGTACAGGCAGACATGTACACATACACATTAACACCACTGCAAACCCTGCAGCCTCGATCCTACAGCACAGAGCGTTTGGGGCACCGCTGGCCCCAGAAGAAGACAGAAAGGCAGGAGGCAGGGGGAAGGAGAAGACATCGTGGCAGCATGTACGTGGGTGTGGAGCCTGTTCAGGAGTAGAAAAGGGATTTCTCTGTGTCTGGTCTCGCTGTGAAACAGGTCTGGTGGGAAGTGTCCAGACAGCACATCCCAGACCTTAAACCTGACCTCTCACCGCTGCTCTGAGGCTCTCGTCACTTCAGGCTCCTTACAGCAAATTCATCCTGGGGTTTAGGAGGCTTTAGGGACCCAAACGATGTCTCTGCGGTGCTGATGGTGCTGCAAGAGGTGATGCCATGACTTGGCCAAATGTTGGGGGAATGGGAGCCCTTGGAATAGAACCTGAAACCTGGCTCCTGGCCCCGAGGTTTGGTCCTAGACACATTCCCCTCCCAATTTACCACGTTATCTAAAGCACGACTAATCACTCTGGTTTTCCTTTAACGTCAGCCTCCCAGTGACTGATTGAAAACATTTTCCCAGCTGCATGTCTTAAATTAAATGTATTTTTCTTTGCTCTGCCAGGCTGTTTTCCTTCTCTGCTAGCAAAATCTGGGCCTGAGACCCTCGCTGGATACTTTGGAGGTCACCAAGGACCTGGTTAAATGTTTTGTTTTTTCCCCCTGTACATTTCTGGCTGACAAATTTATTTCCTTTGATCCCTAAAGAGACACATCCCCAGACAAATTACTCAATGCTTTTACCCTGTTGAGCTTGGCTGAGAAATGGGGGGATCAGCAGCAGTTATTTGCAGGTAGTTGGCATCCAG
>VZTO01001013.1:0-15425 GCA_013400615.1 Syrrhaptes paradoxus | reverse complement strand
GACACCGCCACGGGCACTGCTGCTCCTCCTCCGTGGTGGGAAACACCTGATGCACTCGGGAGCCTGATGCCATGCCCTGGACATCAACGTGGCTCCTTCGAAAGCCCAACCTGGACCAGTGCTGCTGGGACTGCACACGGTGAACCCTGCCTGTGGGCACCCTGAGGGTTTGGGAGCATCCCAGGCATCTCATAGAGATGTGCAAGGTGGGAACGTCCTCACTGTGGGATCCCTCTCAGGTCAAGAAAGGCAATAAATTGACCACAGACAGCTCAGAGGCTCAGCTGAGCATCTTCAGTCAATGAGCACAACTCCCTCCTCTTGTGTCTGGGAATCAATACTCCGTCCGAGCTCTGGTTTTGCTCTGGTGCAGAGAATAATCCTGCAAATACCTCCACAGGACATGACCCTTCCCGGGTGATTAAACGGCCAGAAGATACTCTGTAAGCAAAGGTGACTGGCAGGATGCTCTGGAAGAGGGAATACTGCAACTTCTCAGAAGCCTGGAGCCGAGAGCCTGCAAACAAGCTGTGGGCAGAATTCCCGGAGGAAGGGCTCCTCCGGATCCTCTCTGATGGCGTGAGCCTCCAGCACTGCGAGGGAGCACGGCCACCTCCCGCAGCCCTGTGCTGGGGAAGGCAGGGGCAGAACATGGGCAGGAGCTAGCTCCCTGCCTCTGCCTCCCAACTCTGGTGGCATCCAGGGTCATGCCGTTGGTCCCTGTAGAGGTGACAGCTCTCAGCTCTGCCAGCAGAAACCCAGGACCCTTTGCAGCTGCATTTACAAAGTCCCAAATTTTGCCTGTCCCTGCGAGACACCTTCCCCTTGATGTCCCTTTGAGCCTCTGCAGCCTCCAGGTGTCCAAACTAACAGCCCCCCTGCAGACCTATGGACTTCCTTGAGGATTAGACCTTCATAGCACTCATCCTGCACAGGGAAAACCACCTGAGCTTAATCTGAGCCCAGAATCTGCTCAGAGATGCTGTGAGATACTTGCCACTAGAAGGTGCCTCGATAGTCATGACAGGGGTCAGGTAATACAGGGAAAATGGCCCAAGTCTAAAGCAGATTAATTCTGGGTGGCCACTGCAAGTTCCCTGATGAAAGCAGACGTGTTCCCCATCGCAGCATGAGCATCGTCATCACTGACTGTGGCTCGCACGTTCCTGTGCCCGCCGGAGGACATCGGGAGCTCCTTTGTGGTGCAACCAGGAGGGGCTGAGCAGGGGGGGGCTGCAGCTCCTGAATCCACAGCTCCAGTGCTTGCTGAAAGCCCAACGTGTTGATCTACTTGTGCCTTTGGTTCCTCAATATCACAAACCAGTTCTGATGGTACCAGTAAAAAAACCAAACTGGGCTGTGTTTATCCACAAAGGACTCTGCCTGCCCCCTCGCTACATCATTTGAAGACAGACTGCTCATACATCACATATCAAATGTGAGAGGTTTTTTTAGCTAAAAAATGTATTTCAAGGCTGCTGGCAGTTGGCTGGGACACGTTTCTTGCCCAGCTCCTGCACACGCAAAGGCAGGACGATGGACAGAGGATGGAAGCGACTGTTGGGGCTGTGAAACGACAGGTTCAGGACAATTCAGACAGCACAGCACCAAAGCACAACGCCACAACGCAGAAGCAACGGCGCGGCGTCATTCACCTCAGCCTCGTGGCCTGGGGTGTTGTGGGAAGGTGTCAGGACACGGTGGGAAACCGAGCAGAAGGACGGGGTTTCCATCGCGGGAGTCTCTGCCCCCTCCAGCGCGTCTGAGTCTGGGATGGCTAAAGAGACACTCTCACAGCTCAGCACCTCCTTCAAATCGGGGAGATAAAAAGCATCAGTAGCAGGGCAAGGCTAGGTCTCAGCGCTCCAACACGTCTGCCCCTTGCCTCATTCATCCAGAGCAGGAAAGAAGAGCAAAGGAAAGGGTTTGTAAATCCTCCTCTGTGCTGGAGCAATCTCATCCACAGGGGAACCTGCGGCCAGCTCCCTGCTCCCGCTGCTGTCTCTCTGAGGAGCATCACCTCTCACTGTGAGGTCTCTAGGGCTAGGAGGAGGCTCTGCGTGGCTCCTGATGTGCTTGGGAGGTATGGGAAGACGAGGAAAACCCAAGGAGAATGAACTCGGTTTGTAATCACAGCCACGTGAAAGGATGTGCCCTCGCTTCCCCCAAAGAGAAAAGCAACCCGGTTGTTTGTGGCGCATATTCTTGCCGAAATGTCTGTTAGGAATGACATTCAAATAGTGAATTCCCCATAGCCGTGTAACTAAATTTCTTTTTACTTGACTTAATAGAGTCTGTTAGATTTTACAAAAATCTAATTTAATGTAATTTAATCTCAAATCCCCCATTGATTTTGCGGTAGATTTATTTGCTATCACGGTGACAAAGCAATTTCATATTCACTCTTAATCATATGCTGCTGACATGGGATGAGACAATTATCTCATGCCCTCCTTCCCTGCCCTGACTTCTGATTGCCCAATTTTTCTAGAGGACTGATAGAAATCAGAGAGCAGGCAGTGTCTGCAAAATCAGTCCAGGACCCTCCAGCCTCTTGCTGAGGGGCTGTGACAATCCCCAGGTCCAAGCAGCCATGCCCACACCAGTGCCAGACTGTGATTTGTTTGAGGCTCCTCTGGAAATCCCCGTGTGGGATTAGAAAGGACCTAAGCAGTATTTCTGTGTCCATGTGGAGGGAATTTACGCCGCCCTTTGCTGCCCGTGTTGGGGCTGACAGTGCCAGCAGCCCCTGGGGTTTATGCGATTGCTCCCTGGTGCCTGTGCTAAAATGCCAAGGACGGATGCACTCGCTGGGGGAACAGGACAGGGACGTAAGGCTATCATGCTTCTGAACTTAAAATCCACAGCCTTTGAATGAACTGGGAACATCAAGAGGTGGACATTCAGCCCTCCCCCAGAACACCGGTCAGGCCATCCTTAGCCCTGGGGAACGTGTTTCAAGCAGCCTTCCACCTCAGGGACCCTCCTGAGATGACGCGAGATGTGGCGGTGACATCTCTGCCGCAGCAGGACCCAGGAAAGCTGCCTTCCTCCCACGCTGCCTTGTCTCCTGCCTCTCTGTGTCACCTGGGATGTGACTGCCTGACGATCAGACAGCAGTGACGGCTGAGAACTGTCCCCTCCCTACCCTGAGCACCAGAGCAGATGCTTTGTGTGAACTGTTACCAGGACTTGGTGCTTCACCTGCACCGCTGCCTCCGACTTCGCGGTCTCCTGGCTCCTGCAGGGTGCCCTGCTCTCCGGGGCCACCGCCCCTCCCCTGCTCCCGCTGGTGGCCGAGGTGGTGGCTCCTCTGGACATCTCCAGCTCAATCTCAGCATCCATCTCCGCATCCTCCTTGGCCTCCTTGTTGCTCTCCTCCAAGTGCTTCATCAGCACGGCCACCACCACGTTGACTAGGACGAACTGTGCGATGAGGACGAAGGTGACGAAGTAGACAGGAGAGATGACAGGCAGGTAACTGAGGCAGTGCTTGTCCTCCCGAGTGCATTCCCGGAGCGTGTCCTGCAACGGAGAGCGAGAGGTGAGGGACTGATAGGGGCTGGGGCTCTGCTTGGGCTCCAAATGCAGAAACATCAAAGAGAACCTGCTGAGGACTGAAAAACACGTAATTGCGTATCCCAGGTAAGTACAACTAAAACGGATAGAAGAGAACACAGAGACCAGGAATTACATCATCTACAAAGAGGAGGATTGTGTTGTGTCCCAAAGGCACAGGGTACAGAGCACACGGTTGCTCCTCTCAGCCACAAGAACTGGCATAATTTTCCTGAAGTCTTATGTATATGTTAAAAAAAAAAATGAAGTTTCAGGTTGGGCGAGACTTAGGACAAATTATCCCTTGAGAATACATTTGGCTTTTAAATGGGAAAGTTTAATTTTGATGTTTTAAAAGGAACCCTTTTTTGTTTTCACACAAGAAGTGCCTAAATTAGTTTGAGATCCGTACCTATACATCTACAGAGAGAAGAAAGTACCAGAGGCTGCACACACCTTCATGATACCATTCCAGTTGTCCCCAGTTGACACCCTGAAGAGGGTGAGAAAGGCCATGCCGAAGTTGGTGAAAGTTGCATGCCGGCTCAGACCTTCACAAGGATTTTCTTCGCTGCAGTCTGCAGGAGAGAGAAGCAGAAGCACGTCAACAAAGCCATCTTCCCCAGTGCTCCTTCAGACCAGCCCGAAACCCGGTGGTGAGACCCCGAGTCCCACTGAGAGGTGGCACCAGGGGGACTGCTTGGTGGTGATCTCCTGGTGGCTGGCAACCACGGAAGAGCAGCTGCAAGGATCATGCAGCCAAACTCTTCTCGGTGGAGCTGTAACAGACAGCAACACACTGTGGCTTAGGAGGTCCAGGCTGGATGTTAGGAAAGTTGTTTTCATCTGGAGGGTCAAACAGCCCTGGGACACATCACCAGAGAGGTTTTTGTTGGAAGTTTTCAAGATTTGGCTAGACAAAGCCACAGCTCCTCTGAGCCAGGGGCTGGCTGGGGGCCTCTTCCACCACCATGTCTGTGACTCTCTTGACTTTACCCCAAGAGGGAGAGCCAACACAGGCAGGTCTGAAAGGAGGTGGAAACAAGCAGCCTTGCTGGTCTCAACAAATACTGCTCTACGGTGTCCTTTGTCTGTCATCCTGTTCATTATGTCCTTGGCTTGATTATTTTTTACAGAGTACATCTACCATGAGGGATATTGCACTGGGATAAAGTGGAGCAACTTGACATTTTTCCCCCGAGAATTAATATACTAATGAATGTAAATTGAACATAGGAAATACCACTCTCTCCGTAAAACACAGGCTCATTAAATATTCACCAGGACAGGCAGCAATGTCTCTCGCTAGGGCGTTTCATTATTAGGTATTTATTTCAGAAGCAAATAGGAAGGAAAACCAAAAAAGCAAAAAAAAACCCCACAAATGACCAATCCTGGGGGAACGAGCATTGGTGGTTTTTGCAGCTGACGTGGACCACAGCGACTGGGAAAAAGAAGTGAAAGTATTTCCCAGTTAAACCAGGATGGGAAGAGGTCTGCTGGGTGCCTGCAGTGTGCCCTGGACAAGATCAGGGCTTTCCCTGACCATACGCTGGGGTTACCTGGGGGCTGGCATTGGTGAGGTGTGTGCGTGGGAACACAAAAGGGATTCAGAGCAGCAGAAGGTGCCCTATGAATAAGATGTTTTCACCTTTGTGGCTGAGGAAACACATACCGATATATCTAGATACGTAATACTGACCTCACAGTATTTCATTTGGGGTGGACGCAGAACTAAATTTTTTTTTTCCAGAATTTGTTGAAGACTGAAAAATAATTTGTCTTTGGTTGAAAGAAATATTCTGCTTTCAGGCATTGGTAATCCGAGTAGAAGGCTGGGCTCTTAAAGGGGATTAACGACAGCCATAAAATCACTGCAGAGGAAGGGCCCTTCTGATGCTCTTGAAGACCTAACTGGGATGCAGACATCGAGAAGGCAGACGCATCGCCTTCGAACAGCGTGTTTAAAGGCAGTGGCTGCCCTGGCCCGGCTCAGCTGGGCAATGTGGGGCTTTTCTCTCCAACTCCACCTGATTTTCCTTTCAGTGGTGGACACATTCATGGTCAGCCACGCAGTATCCTCAACCCAGAGGAATAAATGACGCTGGACAATCAGGAGCCAGTGGATGCTTCCTGATTTATGGGGAAAGGGGAAGGTGATGCTGAGAAGAATGGACACACAAGCCCTGGGCAGCGGGAAGAGCAACTTCAGCTGAGTGCAGAGAACTGCCAGAGTGTGGTGGGAGCTCTGAGGAGGGACATGTTTACGGTGGCATCTCTCCAGCACAGATCTGATTACCCTCCAGCTCTGCAGACTCATGTTCTGTCTTAAGTAGCAAACTTCCATCTTTGTGAACATATCCATGCTGGAAAATTCTATTTAAATAGTAAACAGTTTCTCTACAGCCACCAGTGGTGTTGGACAAATCTCTAAATGTGTGTGTGCACACGTTAGACAAGTTCTGTGTTACATCCTCATGTGTCATCTGTGACCCTGAGATCAGGAGAAAAATTAAATCTTCAGACCATGAGCTGTGAAGCTAAAGAAAGCCCAAGAACGCGCGAGAGAAGAAAGGAAACAGCTAGATACCAAATGAACATCAACCGGATGAAACAAATTGTGTCAGGCACATTACTCACCTAGCTTGCCAAACAATTCCACTCCCAGGGCAGCATAGATAAAAAACAGGAGCATGAAAAGTAGGCCAAGGTTCCCTACCTACACAAGGAGAAAGCAGAACAAGGGTCAGGCAAGTTGAGGTCACGAATGAAATTGTTCCATCACATTTTAAACACAAGCAGAAGAGGGACTGGTGGCCAGAGGCTAACCATCATCTCCCCTGGCTTCCAACACCCTGCTCCCCTTTCACAGTTCTGCTTTAACAGACACAGAGAAGTCTCCTGTGCGAGGGACGGAGCAGATGCTCCCATGTGCAGAGCAGTGTCTGTGGCTGGTGCCTCTCCATCACCCATACGAAGATGCTGCTTCGTCTGTGGTTTGGCCAACTCATGGCCGTAGCCTCAGTGGCCCTTGGCTCTGTGCTCCAGAGCGTTGGTAGTTCAGGTGACCTGGTGCTCTGGGTTCAGTTTTAAGGGCCTTTCTCCTCTGCTGGCCAGGTTTGACACTGAGCATGAAGGCTGAGGGTGTCAAGCCAATGATGTTAACGAGCCATGTCTCAAGCCACAAGAGGAATTGCCTGGTTTCAAAGGTTCACTGGCCTGGAGGGCTCCCAGCAAAGGAATATATGCTCCAGTGAGACATACCACCACATGGGGCTGATGCCTTTAAAACATCTCAAAAAGCAGATTTTTTGTGATTCAGGCACAGAACATGAAGGGCAGAGTGACCCGACCAGCTCACCACCTGCATTTTACCTGCAACTGGCCCCATTTACCTTTCCTGCCACTTTGAAACGGCTTGTAACAGAGACAGAACAATCGAGTTCTCCAGTTAGACATGGTGCCATGAGCATCACTCGATCTCTAAATAAAAATGAACTAGGTGGTGATTCAGGCAGGCAGGTCAAGGGATTCAAGGTATCTTCTAGTGAACTCTATGGTTTGAGAGAGCTTTCTCCTCCGAGGCAGCACAGCCCCAGGGTTGCCGGGCATTTTGACCATGCTGCTTAATTTCGTTAGAAGGGTTATCAGTGTGAGACCTGTTATCATAAAATTAACACAGCTAGCACTTACGAAGTAGGTTTTTTTGTATTAAAGAAATGGGAATAGTCGAATCACCCAGTGGAGACTGTAATTGCTGTAAAGCCTCAACTGGCTCCTCCACATAGAGCTTTGCAATCGCACTAACGTTATTACCGTGCTCCAGGGAATAATTGAGATAATACAGTGATGTGGATGGCTGGGCTAGATTATTTCATCTGCATCTACTGTCTTCTGGAATAGAATTTCCTAACTCATGTCTGCTGGACCACTGGTGGTTTGTACGACATTAGAAGGAAGTCTGCAAGATGACTGCAAATGAGAAAACACAAGAAAAGAGGCACACGTGGAAATGCACACACACGCACTGCTGGGGAGGCAAATGAGCAAATAATTAAAGGGAAGGAAAATTAAAGTGATAAACAAGTTTTCTAGGTTGTGTGTCTATTAAAGCCTGACTTTGTAGTACTGCCGAAGAGGGTCTTGGATTTTTTTCAAAGAAGTCTATAAACTGAATATTTTACTGCCTAATAAATCAGCCTGCAAAATTTTGGCGTTGATGAAATTCCAAAGAATTTAGACTAACATCAAAGTTTTTACCAGGTTATCAGTCAAAACTATTATCTCTCTCTCAACATGCAAAGCGTGGTATGAGCTTACATTCGCTCATAAACAATTTGCCTCCTACCCAATGTGCGTTTGTAAAAGATTCTGTATTTAAGATCATGACTAATTACACTACTGAACCAACGTGTCTCCTAACAAGTCCTTCAAAGACCAGTTTGCACTCGTGGGTTTGCTGTACAGGCTCAAGGCACCACAGCCAGAGGCACACTCTGAAAACGCCGAGAGGCACGTTTGCTAACGTGGTGTTTGCTGGTGTCCAAGGTTACATCTGCCCTTGGCTGAGAGCAGACACATGGGCAGATCCAAAGCTCAGCTGAGGTACAGGACCTCTTGGGAAGTCACCAAACATCTGACTCTGCTATGGGAAAGAGAGATGTAGGAGACAGCAGCAAGTCAAAGACCCTGGGATGGGTGATGGGACCGCCTTCACCGTTAAACTCCATCCCACCTGGAACTAGACATCCAGAGCTTCTCCCCATGCGCACAACAACCTGCTGCCCTCACCACCCCCTGCAGATGTAGCATCCACGTGGATATGTGCGGGGAGTGTGAGGCTCCTGAAGTTGGAGAGGGCAGCCCACAAACACCTGATGCTCAAGAGAACGTGGCTGAGCAAAACAGCTCCCCTCTTGCTTAGGTGCTTCAGCAAAACCGCTCGGTCTATTTGTGCAGCTTCTGGCTGTACTGAATCAGTTCCAGTCGGTGCCAGATTTAATATTTTGTCAGCGTTAGCCCATGGCTCTCTGGTACACGTCCCTCAGGAAAGGAAATGAAGGTCCTCTTCAGCCCATGGCCTCACCAAGGCCTGAGCACAGAGGAGGACCCAAGGCACGTTCTGAGGTGGAGGCAGCGAGGGCAGCCAGCGGCTGCTGAGCAGCAGAGAAGGCAGACGAGATGTGTGTCTGTGACCTTGAGTGAGTCATTCCTCTCCTGTAACTCAACGTAGCCATTTGTAATACCCTTGCAGTAGGTCATTAATGTCTCTAAAGCACTCTGAGATCTACTGAGACCAGACAAGAAAAAGACTGTGCATGAATCATGTTGCTGGCAGGAATGGGAGGGGGCAGGGGCAATCCAGGCACTTTTCTCCAGCAGCCAAAGGCTGGGAGGCTTGTGCTGGACTCTCCATCAGGGACCCTGATCCAGCTCTGATCAGCAACCTCAACTTTGGCAGATGGTCACCCAGGCAGGCTCTGAGAAGTGGTTCTGCTCTAGCAGCATGGAACGGGTCAGCCCACGCTCTGTTTATCCATGAAACTCCCCCTGACTTGGGCTGGTGCCTTTGGCTGGGCAGAGAAAACTCCAGATAACCTCTCCCTCTGGCAGCCAGGGGCTATCCATCATTTGCTGTGGCTCCAGTGTTGAGGGGAGGCTGTGGCCTGCAGGGAGTGAAGCAGAGATGAAGAACATCTTGGAGATGCTCTTGGTGCCCTAAAGTACCTCAGAGAAGCCCCAAGAGAAGATGGAGACACTGGGAAACATCTGTGATTCCTCCTGGCTTCTGCTGCCCCACTCCTTTTGTGCCTCTTCCTGCTCCTACATCAATTATTTCTGCATCACTGGCCCACCCCTTGGCATTTCAGTTGTCCATGCAGGCAACGCACACAGCTCCCTGAGATGCCTGTCAAGAGCAATTTCTCATCAAACTAAACCCCTGTCAATCCTTTCCAAGGACAGGAGTCCTCCTCATCTTCCTTCCAGCACTCTCCAGCCAAAGCAATAATCCTGGCAGCAGGACGACACAGGCTAACTTATGCATTAGACCTGAGAGAAAAAGGCCACATTTGTCAGCTTGGAAAACGGAGGCTGTGTAAATTCCAGGATCAGTGGAAAGGGCCAGACAGACAACCTTGGAGGCTAAAGTCATCTCATGGTGCAGCCAGAAGGCCACCAAGTGAACCGCACGAGCTCCCCTTTCTGTGTATCCGCTCAGCCCCGCTGATTTCTGCTTCACCCCTCCAATCCCCGGCATCTCTGCCCTTCTTTCCAGAGTGCAGCAGAGCACACACACCCCCCCATCTTCCAGAATCTGTCTCATCTGCAGTGCCTGCTGGTATGACATTGCTGTTCTTGCTCTCCGAGCTCCACAGTCACGGCGGGTTTTCAGCGTCTGGCAAAAGCAGGTTATTGTTTGTGTCCCATAGCGGCTGTTACGCAGTGCCAGCAAATGTCTTCAAGAGCCGAAGTTGAGATAAGCACAGAAATTACAGCACCGAGGAGTTAAACCCCAGGGCAGAAGCGAACTACAGGCTGTGTCCTTCAGGGCACTGACAGAACGAGGAGTTCTTCGCTTTCTTCTTGGCACAGAGTCCATCTGGGGGGAGTTCCAAGCTTTGAAGACAAAGAGGAGGTACGCTGTACAGTCCTGCATTTAATTAATGTGCTGTCCACCGACCCAGCGAGAAAAAAGAAGGAAAACAAACCCAGATCTTTTGATAGGAAAGTTCCACCTTTTGCTGTTGTTGGCCCTGCAAAGCCAGGATGGGACCTGGACCGGGTTCCACCCTGTCCTCTCCATCAGGAGGAGCACTGGCAGCTCAGCAGGTTTTCTGACCGGCGACCGATACTTAGAAGCGCTGCACAGGCTGTGGATTCGCTTACACAAGGAGCATTTTAACCCAGCCAAACTCCAAGTTACAAACCCGAGAGGGGAGCGCAGGCTGTGCTCCAGAAAGGGTGAATTGTACTTTGGAAAGGACTAAAGAGAGTCCTACGGAGCAGACATTGCTCACAAAACCGATGCAGCCACCAGATGCATCAGCAAGGGAATATTCAGCTGAAGCATAAGAGCAGTATAATTCTTAATATGGCTTTAATGGAGCCAGAGCTCATAAAGAAGAGGAAAACCCTTGCAACAGGTCTTGAAAACATGCTTCATGCTGAGAGATTAAGGGAGTTCAATGTTTTTCTGTTTGACAGACTGCAAGAGATTATTTTATCTCTTACTGCCTCCAAAAAGGAGACGTTCTAGAAGAAAAAAGCAAAAATACATCCAGTGAAAAAACAAACTTGGCTAATTAAGACTAAAAACATGGATTTGTTTTTTAGCAGAAAGAGTAAACACCTCCTGGAAGAACGTATTTCATCAGTAGGGGATGGCCAATCCCCAACACTTCACATCCTTCAAAGAAAACCAGGAGGCTTTTAAAAGTCACGCTGAAGTTGAGCACAGAGCTCTGTGGCTCGTGTTATGCTGGGAGCAGGGCTGCTGGGAACGGCAGCACTGCATGGGCTTCATTAGGACTGGCAAAGTGATGAAGTCAGTGCTGGTCATGCTAGCCCAGCTCTTTTAGCTGCTCAGTTTAAAGCAGTCAATCTATTTCAGGTTTACTCCAGCGTAGCTGATTTTAGCACTTCATACTTTAAAGTCCACGACAGATTTTGTTTGTTCTCCGAAAGGATATGCCATGAGGGCACACCTCATGGGCTGAGGCTGGCAGTGACTTTCTAGGTGACCATGGCCCCGCTACTCGTTCAACCTCTTGGTCAACCAGCTGTGAAATCGAAAACCTTGGATTCTGGTTGGAAAAGCAGATACTGCCTTAAGACTGCCCAGCAGTGGGTAGAAGATCCAGTGCTGGACAAGCACAGATGGCTTATGGCAGGAACATGATGATTGACTCACACCAGCCCAAAATCTGCTGGGACCAAGAGGGCATGGAGGTGCCACTTTGAGATCTTTCCCTGACCATATTTTCTGTCTCTCTTGCCTCTCCTCATTTGTTCTCCTCTACTCCATCTCATTTTTTTCAGAGATATGATGGAAGAGAAGATCTCTGACCTGGTAGACACGAGGTTACCAGAAATGGAGGATGCAGTAGGGTAGGAAGTCCTCCTGCACTGAAAACAGAAGCTCAAGGTCAGTCTGAAGTTCCAGAAGATGAGACTAAGCCTGTACCATGACAACTTCAATCTCGGGTCAAAATGCTAACATTCCCCCAAGTCTGGGGATAGTTGGTTCTCCAAGTGCTACTCAACCTGTATCTGCTGCTGAACAAAAACAAACAGGAGGCTGATGAAAAGAACTCAAAAGAGAAAGAAAAAAGTGTATTGCCAAGACAATACTTCATCATGGTAAGGCCATAAATGGATATTCCACATACACCAGACAAAGAAGATCCCCCAAAACCTTAATGAATAAACATAAATTCATTTTTCTTGTCACTAAGCAGACACATTCAATGATCCAATGAGGATTTTCCAGCTGTGGTTTTAGGCTGCTAAATTAATTGCCCTAGGAACTCTTCCCTGCCTTTGAAATGAAAGCCGGAGTTTTATGAAGAGTGATTGTTGCTGGAGCGGTTTTCCCAAACTTCTCTTCTCACTTTCTGAATTTCACTGGAGGACAAAATGGCATTTTTATCTACACAAGATCTGCTTGGAATATCCCTGGGGATTTCCCTTTAAAAGAGCGTTTGGTTTGAATGTAAACTGCAAAAACACCCCAAACAAAAAGCCTGGCCTGTAGCCACCCTATTGTTTGGGGGGGAGAGAGAAAACAAGGAGAGAGAAAGAAAATATGCTCTGTAATCACAATGCTTTCAAAAGAAAAAAAAATAGACACAAATCAAATGCTTTCTTGAAATGCCAAAGGGGTCAGGTTGGTAAATTCCATGGTTTAGTCTCAGCCAACATCCCTCACTGAAAAGGAAATGTCTCGGATTAGAAACATCTTCATGGCAGTGATGAAAAGTCAATGGGTCTTTCCAAGAATAAGAAATTCTTCTTGCTTTCCAGTTAATTTTTAGTTATTTATGAGCTTTTTTGCACTTAGAAACTAACTCATAAGGGTATATTTGGGTAATTAATATGCTAGTTCTACCGACTCTCATGCAGCCACTCATTCTGGAAGAGATGTCTATGTGGTGCCTGCTTTTGGCCAAGCCACCGTGCCACCATCCCACCTTTGGGATGCAATTCCTCTGTGGACTGCTGGAGCTCATCAAGACGTGACTGCCCACCATGGTGCGCTGCCATCTCTCCGTGCCTACGTGGCTGGGGCTGGGAGAGTGGAGGTCTGACCCTCCCAGTCCATCCCAGGACACACCACACTGCCTCCTACACAGAACACAGTGGGCCCACTCATAAAGCTCTTTCCAACGACTCAGCTTTGGGATGTTTTGGAGGGGTTGAACACTAAGGACTCGTCTGACCATGTCTGTGCATCCTAAAGGTGCTGCTTCTGAACCGTCAGCTCAGAGAAGGCGGCTGCAGAGTTCCTCTGCCTCATTCTTGATGGCCTGGCACCTCGTGTTGGTACTCACTTCTGGGTAAAGCATGGCTGTAGATGTTTCCAGGACGGTCTGATGGGATACAGGATCCTGGTGATATATGAAACTGGAAAGTGTAGGCAGCTGAGCTGACTCTAAAGACTGAAAGATTAGGACTCAGACCATCAAACCCACAAACTAGCAGAACACAGCGCAAATAGCAACAGATTTTAAAACCAAAGGAACCCTAAATTTCTTGGAATTCTTCTGATGGGCTTTAGATCTTTTTGAGGGAAAAGTGCAAGTCAGCAAAAAGTTTATTTCCTTCTTTTTTTCAAATAAATGGATCCCTAAAGAAGTGGTCCCAGGAACTGAACACTTGAAGGATCCTATCAAGTATCATTAAGGCTGGCAGCATCATTGTTCCTCTTGCAGCTCAAGAGAATATGGGGATTTGAGACCCCACTTCAGGCTTTTAACACAGAAGTATCTCCCCTATTTGCTTTTTAAAGCCTGCAGCTCCTCTGTCAATAGCTGCCAATAAACACGGCTGCTCCTGTCTCACAAAGAAAACTGCTGAGCTGGAAGCTGGCCACTTCCAATGCTTTCACCAACAGCTCTCTCGGTCTATCCCTGTGTTTCCTGAACTTGCCAGTGAAATCTGTGTTTTATAAGAGCTCTGCCTGCAGCACTGGCTCTCTGTTAACTCTTTTCCCATCATTCTGGTTCTCCCATCTAACACACACGGTGAGCAGGATGTGCCATGCAAAACTCTGCTACCAAGGCACTGGTGGCAGCAGAAAAACCTGATATCCTCCCCAGGTGGCTCCTACTGCCCACCAAACGTGGTGGCATAGAGCTGTCCCCAAGCCCGAAAGGCACAGTCCACCAAGGGGAACACGCTGGGCATGGATGAAGTCTGGGGGCTTACCTGGGGAAGCGCTTGTACCACTGTGTCCAGGAGCGCTCGCATCCCCGTGGCCATTTTTAGCAGTTTCAGCACTACAATGAGAATCAAATCCTGATCAGCAGGGCTGGGGAATACTTCAAGCAAAACCCAGAAAGGAAATCTAACTTCAGATCTTGCAGGGAGGGTTTTACATCTCTCTCGCTTCTGTTCGTGCAGATGGCGAGCTCAGTGCATCCTGGCAGGGCCCGCAGAACATCTGAGCATCCTGCCTGCCTCCCACATCGATTCGTGTTGAGGACATCAGTAAAACAGACCAAAAGCCAGAAGAATTATAGAATCATGGAATGGTTCGGGTTGGAAAGGACCTTAAACATCATCGAGTTCCACCCCCCTGCCACGGACAGGGATACTTTCCACTAGAGCAGGTTGCTCAAACATCATCCCAAGCTCTGATCCTCCCTTCTCCACCGCTTCCTGCTCTTGCCTGGTATCAGCATAAAAGGTCTGTGATGCCAGGTTTGAATTACAGACCCTCTAAGGTGCCACTGGAAACGCCCACGAAACCCCACCCAGCTTGTCTCTGACTTGACATTTTGCAGCCTCAGATCTAACTGTTCTCCAGCTGGACTGAAACAGCAGAACCAGAAGAACAAATGGCCAAACCATTTCCTGACGTGTCTGGAGGGATGGCTGCATACCCACGGAGCAGGTCGTACCTCTTGCTATTCTCAGCACCCGCATGATGCGTATTATCGTGGGATTGATGGGCAGTGCAGCATTCATTTCGATTTCCTCCAGCGTGATTCCCACAATCGATAAGAGAACTATGGCCAAATCCAGCTGATTCCACCTAACAGACAAAGAGAGGAAGGACAGAAAAAATAAAATCATACGTGGACAGACAGCCAAGAGTAGAGAATTATCCGTTAATACAAGCACAAGCAAATCCCCAATGCCTCTCCTCTATCATATCTGGGCTCATCATCTTCTGCATGTTCAAAATCAGCTCACAGCTGGCACAGACAGGCTCTGAGCCATGTGTCCCTGCCTGCCTCTCGGTCACTATTGTCCCCCTGCTATCCACTTGAAGCCACTCTCAGGGACAAGCCACTAGGCTAGAGGGACCTTTGATGCGATGCAATACAGTTGCTCCCATGCTACATCACCCGTCTCTTGAATTACTCGAGTATCGTCATTGATTTACAGCCTAACACTTGTACAGGGGCTTCCACACCAGCACTAGAAAAACGGGAAGAAACCAAGTGTCCTTCCTACGCAATTTCCCTCGTCAGTAACACTGCTCATAGCGGCTTCCAACCACTCAGGATAAACAAAGCAAACAAGCTGATCTTGTGGAAATGCGTCCAGTCTTACCCGGCTCCCCAGCAAGTTGCCAGACCACAACGTGCGTCCGTACACATTTGCTTCTGGAAAAATGGGAGGCAGAATAAGATCCGCAG
>VZTO01001007.1:21167-38732 GCA_013400615.1 Syrrhaptes paradoxus | reverse complement strand
AAAAAAAACACAAAACTTAATCGAATCCAAGTTTAATTTTTAACCTCTTGACTTTTCTTTCTGTTAATTAACATTAGGATCCCATCCAACAGTATTTGCACAACCTTCATTTGCTAATATATTAAATAATCTTAACTATTGCTGGGAACAGTGCATCCTTATAGGAGAGAAGTATGTGTTCCAGAAATACTTTTCTTGTAACCATTAAAAGTGACTTGGAGCATGATTAAAAACCATGTAACACTAAATTCAAATTAAACACATTGGTAATTAGATTCACATGTGTTTAGAGCAACACAATAAACCAGTACGCACACAAATATTTATATGATGAACCAAAGTAAACAAGCAACAACAGAAAGAGAACAGGATGGAATTTGAAACGTTATAGTCTTTATATTGTACCATACAGTACACTAACGTTTATGAGAAGCATTAGTGTTCAGTATTGCAAAGTATTCTACACTGTTTTATGAAGATTTAAAAGAATCTGTCCCTGCCATTATGGTGAAACCTACCAGTTGAAGTATTAGCAATTATAGCATCATCTAATGAAAAAACACTGGACTAAAAAAAAACTAACCAAAAAAAAAAAACCTGTTAAATTTTTTTTTTCATCTTTCTACTCTACAAAACCCTGTAATGTTTCAGGTTTTACTCAAAGCCACTTTGTCTTACATAAGGACTGAGTGTTTTAAGTTCTACGATTCAATTATTTAGAGTGAGGAATAGTTGATGAGCCATCCCCAACGTACGTCTGGAGATCCATGGAAAGCCAATGATCAGTTATTTGCACTCTAGAATATTCTATGAATGATTTAGAGAAATCTTGGAACAAAAGAAAAAAGCATTATTTTCTTAGTGAAAGTTCTCTCTGAAAAAAACAAAAGCAAAACCACAAAACAAACTCAATAAACCCAAAGAAACAAACAAACTACAACCAACCAATCAAAAAATTACCTTTGGACAGATTAGTCTTTGTGACTTACTACCTGTAATGTTTTAATTTAAAAGTCACAAAGTAAATCAAGTGTTCCATCAGGTAAATTTATTTTTATCCCCACTGCTACATACACACTAAAATAAAAATTTAATTGCTACAGAAACTTCATTTCTTTGCTCTCATCCATGGCCAAAAAACTTGAGATGAAAGAAAGTTCTAATCTGTATTACCAGCAGGAACCAAATTCCTAAGGATTCTGTATCTAGATGGACATGCCACATCTATAAAAATAAAATCAGCAAATGATTACTGGTTGAGAGATGAGGAGCCTTCTGGTTTCATTTCTAAGTTCTTGTTTGAGTCTGGTCTCAGTGGTGTGAAGTTACTACGATTGGTACTGTTTGGTGGTTTATGTAAGAAATAAACAATGGTATTAATTCAGATTATGACGATGAGGAAACCTCACTGTGGCGGTCTGGCCCTTGGCTGGGGCCAAACCACACACACCCACTCACACAGTCCCCGCCCCCACCCAATCATAGGGGAGAGAATTAAAGAGGTAAATGGCAAAGAAGACTCATGGGTTGAGATAAGGACAATTTAATAACTAAACTACAATAATACTGGAAATAATACTATATACAAATAACCCACAACACTCACTATATCCTTTTAAATAGTTTCCTCAAATTCAAGTAGACCTCCTAAGAGTTAGCTCCAAAACCTTCAGAATTAACAAAGTAAATTTGAGAGAGACAGAGTGAAAGAAGCAGTATTCTTCCCAGCAGACCCACACTGTGACTTTGTCTTGTAATGGAAAGAAATGAAAACTATAAAAAATATTTTTAAAATGTATTTCTCAATTTACGGCATTTGTGGTAAGAAGCCTTTCCTCACACAAACTCCTAGACTGCTGTGTGGAGTGATATAGATGCAGCAGAATTTGAAGAGCCTTGATTATATTGTACATGTATTTCATGTCATAAACATATAAAACATTTAGAATATGGTATTAAATATGTAACAACACTTCCTGGCACAGAAAGAACAAACGTGTGATAGAGCAGTTTTTTAAAAAGCTTTTAAATAATGCTGGTAAGAAATGTCCCAACATGATAAAAATCCTGTCTTAGAGTAAGTTCCCCTTCATAGTATTCTCTTTGTTGTAGATACAGGCTGTGCCTGAAAAAGGCACTGCTGGTTGCTTTAAAAAAATAAGTTTTTAACTATTTAAGCTGCTACATAATTATTTTAAACAATTTGGTAGAAAACATGGCTATGGTTTAAGGATTAAACTGTTGTTGGTGTTATGAGCAACACTTTTAAATAACCGTAATAGCACTAAGGGATGCTTAGAATTTAAGAGATATTGATATATATATATATATTTTAAAAAAAAATAATCTCTATCTTATCTTTCCATAGCTTTCCCTTGACATTCCCTTGAGTAGGATAAACTACCTGGCTTTCTTGTTACAAGTTCTGAATGACACTAAACCAGAGTGCACGCTATTGACCAATGTCTGAATATACTTTGAATCATATGGGGGGGAGGGGGAGGGGAGAAAGAAAGAAAAAAAAAAATAGTGAAAGAAAGAAAAGGTAGAAAATGACAGAAAAAAAANGAAAAAAAAAGAGGACTAAAGTTTGGAGATTGCTGAAAATAGCCTACTTATACAAAAAATGTGTTCTTCTCACTATTAGACATTGTTATTCTGGTAGATGGAAACTTCTGTTTCCTACATTGGCCCTTTAATTAGTCTCCCTGATACCTGAGGACAGCAAAAAAATAGCTAAATCAGTGGAAAGCAGGTCAGACTGGTCAGCAGTCATCTGAACACATTACAGAATAAAAACCTCAGCCTTCTCTGTTTCCACTTGAAGACGCAACCAACTGAATCAGTCAGAAATGATCTTCTGATTGACTCCAACAAGTTTCAAACCAGTCCCTGAACGCTGCAGTGAAGAAACAACTGGCTTGGCTTCCAACACCCTTCTCTCTGTGTATCCACAACACCTCTTCCTTTAGATAAGTCAGGGAACACTGCTCAATATAGTCCTAAGAGCATGGGAGAAAGAGTGAATGCCTTGCAGTCCTCTCCCAGAAAAACCCTCCCTGCAGCCAGGGAATAGCAGCGAAGAGCCAAGCACATGCTATACATTTGTAAGCATGACTAACATATTGTCTGGTAAACACAAAATACCAACAGCATAAGTTTCTGACTACCCTTGGAATTTCAGGCACTGTGGAAAAAGGTAGTTTTTCCTTGTCTGACTTAAGAAGTAAAGTGCATTCAGGCTGCAGTGACTCCTGGGAGTCGTAGTACGTCTCCTTGCAGTCAGGCTCCTTCCCTCTGGGTCCACCTGAAAATGCAAGGACAAGGTAGGGCACAAGGTTCAGTGGCAACATGCCTCAGCAGGATACTAAATCCCATAGGAAACTTGCCTTTTTTAGTTTTCTGTGAGTGCAAGTATGTGAGATCAACTTTCCCAGACTGATTATGAAATTTCTCTGCCTAGTGAGACTGCACTCTGAAGCTACTGTGTTAAAACAAATATATGACATTTTGTTCTGAAACAAACATAAGGTGTTTTTTTTTGGTCTATAGCAGTGACCCAAATTAACCCTATTGCATCTCTTTATATCCATGAAAAGTCTGATATTATTGGTTTGCATCTTATATTGTATGACAAGCTCCTCTGACCTTGCATGCTGAATTCTCATTGGCATAGAAATTCTGCACCCACTCACATGGAAGGGAATAGGCCCACACAAAGTTCTTTATTTATATATATATATAGAGGACAAATCTCAGAAATTGAAAAAATCATTTAGAAACGAATCAAATCTTTCCCTGTGGTACTGAGAAATATACAGATACTAGAAGGAATATTTTTAATAGCCATATTTACATTAACAGCCATGAAACAATAATAAGAACTCACAGTAAAACAGTATACCAAAAAATTTTCAGATACTTTCTGGGCAAGCTAGTGTTGTGGTTGGAAGCCAGTCATGGCAAACATCACACAGCTGCTCGCTCACCCTCCACCCTCCCAGGGATGGGGTAGAGAATTGAAGGGGTAAAGGGAAAAGATACTTGTAGGTTGAGATAAGAAAAATTTAATAACTAAACTAAAATAAAACTGAAAATAATAACTATAATAATGGTAATGATAATAGTAATATATACAAATATGCAAATGAGTGATCCACAATGCAGTTGCTCACCAAGGCTCAGCACCTTCCAAGCTAACGATTCCAGAGCAGAGAGAGTCCTGGAACTGCAATACCAGAAAAGACATAACAGCCTGAGTGTCTGAGAGACCAAGAGCCCTCTGAGAGAGAGAGAGCTGAGCATGAGAGAGAGAGACAACTTCTGGACAGGTCCTCATCCATACACTGGGTGCGATGTGCACAGTATGGAATGCACCATGGGCCAGTTTGGGTCTCAATCCCAAACCTAAAGTCAAATCCTAAACTAGTAATTGTGGATTATGCTGGCAAAGCAAAGAAGCTGAAAAGTACTTGACTGTCTTGGCAGCAGCTATAAACATCAGTATGTTATCAGCCTTCTCCTTAGTAGAAATCCAAAACATAGCCTCTTACTAGGTACTATGAGGAAAGTTAATTTTGTCCCAGCTGAAACCAGGACAGCTTGGATGGAGAAACCTAATCATTAAATCAGAATTTTCCCTTCCCCAACAATTCCTTTGTTGAGCAAGCAGGATTAATAAACAGTACCTCTTCTACCTGGTAGGTAAGGAGTGGCTAGAAGGGGCTCTGCTGAACACCCCAGAGGATGCCCCAGAGGATCCAGTCTGCAATGCTGAATTAATACACACAGAAAGGCCCACGTAGCCTCTTTAGAGAGCAGACATCTGCCTCCTCTACACCAAGCCCCGTGCCTGCTATGGTGGTGCACACATTTGTTCCCACTGGTACTCTCTTTACCCTTCACTAAACATGCTTGCTTAATTCAGTCTTTCAGCTAGTGGGAAATAGGTCCCTTGAAGGCTGTCATTCCCTTTCGGTAACCCCCTGGAACAAAACAAGGAGGTGATCTGACTTTCTGCTCTCTGAAGTTCACTTGGGATCAATTCTAACAACTCCCATAATGTCGAGATCAGGCAGCTTTTCCTCCTCCTTGTTAACAAGGCAACGACAAAGAGCGAGAGATGTCAATTTCCTTTTCAGCTGAAACTAAGAAGCTTCTCTTTAGTAAATAGAAAAGTTACAAATAAATAAGCAAGGATTCTGTCTGGTGAAGCCCTGCAGTACTTCAGACTGGAGATACTGGCTCCTGGGTTGGGGAGGGGATCATCTTTAGGAAGCTGAAATTGGGATTCCATAGGCTTGAAGGAGTGGATGCAAATCCCAGGAGACTGCTTTTTAAGGTTAAGCTTGAAAGTTGCCCTTTTGAAGCAGTCAGCTACCAGCCTGACCAGTGACCCTGTTGCTTCTCTGGACAGAAGCCTGAACAACCAGGGAGACTACATCTAATCTGCCTTTCCTCATGTGTGGCAGCAGGCAGGATTTGGCACCTCCAGACCCAGGCCATTCTCTATCTGACTGAGAAGCAAAAAGAAGACCTCAGGAGCTGGCCTGGAAATAACAAGGTCAAAATGACCCATTCTGAAGCCAAGTCCTTTAAACCATGGGCTTTCAGGAAGGCTTCTGCCCAAGTCCCATTGGACCTTCCCACCAGCAATAAATCTCACCTGCATTTGACGCTAGGAAAACATTCTGCACCCTGCTCACTTTGGTATGAGCAGCAATGGGTTTTCTCACAGTGAGATGATTCATGAGGTGACTAACATCTCTCCCAGATCAGGACTGAAAACCACTGCACTGGACAAATTCTTTCCGTGATAAGCTGAGAGCTAGACTATGAAAAAACAAATAACATTTTCTGCATACCTCACAACAATGTATCTCACAACTGTTTACACAACTGAGAGGGTGGATAGAAGTACCTGTCCTTAAAATCAGTTCGACTTCAAACACCCCTGATTGGGTTACCACTGCATTTTTGCGTAGAGGACAATTGCACTCAAAAAAATCTGTGGTGCATAAGACTAGATATTTTTGGAAAAGGATACTAGTGGGTGCAGGTCTTCATCTATTAATATGTTTTTAAAGCAGATTTGATTTCAAAGTGCTCAGAGCCTTAATCTAAGTAGCCATTTCCTGCTGTGAGATTAAAAAATCTCCTGAAAGCAAAACCAAATGAAGAAAAGATGAAGGGTCTGTTTCCTGCAGGTTCAACCTGAGAGGTGTCCTGCAGCTGGCCCTAGAGATGCAGGAAAGGGGAGGATGCAGGCAGAACATGGAGTAAAAGCAGGTGTGAAACAATTTAGCAGCTATAGGTGATTTCCAGACTGCAAAAAGACTGACATTGTAGACAAACACTTAAAATAAGCAACTCTCATCAAAACTATTTTTAAAGGCAAGCCAGTTGCCTGATTGTCACCACAAAGTTGTATTATTTACTACAACTTGTACTTTGCAAAGAGGAATACAAAAGTAAGAACTGGAATTAATAACTCCTCTAATAAAAAATATTAGCTTAGAGAATAAATATGTTAATATAAATTAAGAGAAAAATGTGTAGTTTCTTTAAGTTCATACCATCAGAGTAGGAAAACAACCAAAATATTTGAGTCAGAAAATGTTCTTACAAGACTTTTAGCTTCACAAGTATGACCTGTCCAGTTCTGTCTTCTTCAAGTGAATATTCAGGAGAAAAAGCAATATTTGTAAGGGCAAATGTGGATGCAGAATTACAGTTCAGCTTGATGTTCCTGTGTGAATAGCCAGCCACAGCAGGTGGCCATCAGCCACAGAGTTCAAAGGTCAACTGGCAAGCAGTCCTCATAGAATCTTAGAATGGCTAGGGTTGGAAGGGACCTTAAAGACTGTCTAGTTCCAATCCCCCAGCCATGGGCAGAGACACCCTCCACTAGCCCAGGTTGCTCAAAGCCTCATCCAGCCTGACCTTGAACCCCTCCAGGGATGGGGCATCCACAGCTTCCCTGGGCAACCTGTTCCAGTGCCTCACCACCCGCACACGAAAAAAATTCTTCTTAATATCTAATCCAAATCTACCCTCTTTCATCTTAAAATGGTTACCCCCCATCCTATCATTACAGTCCTTGATAAAGAGTGCCTCCCATCTCTCCTGTAGGTCCCCTTAAGGTGCTGGAAAGCCGCTATAAGGTCTCCCTGGAGCCTTGTCTTCCGCAGGCTGAACAACAGCCCCAACTCTCTCAGCCTGTCCTCATATGGGAGGTGCTCCAAACGTAAAGGAAACAATATTTTCACTGTGACAAGATGTCTTTTTCTTCCCTTTCTTTGGAAGGCTGTCTCTGTGCATAACTGTTCATCACCCTGTAGCTGAAATGCTAAAACAGCTGAATCCCCTTGCTCAAGTCCCTCAGTTACTATATGGAGAAATAACCATAGCAGAAGTATCTGGGGGTGAGACAGAGAGAACAAAATCAGGTCTGTCACCAATCTTTTATTAAAAATAAAAAAGAAAAAAAACAAAATCTTAAATACACAAATGGAAATCCTCAACACACACATGGGTCCTCTACCGAAAGAATTTATGAGTATTTGTACACAAACTTGCTCATAAACCATTTTACACATCAGCCATGGTAAGCATACATGTCAGTTAGGTGAAAAACCTGTATATCCACTTTTCCAAAAAGCAGGTCATATGAACTATATTTATTAAATAACTTTTTTTTTTTTTCCTGGAAAGGATGTTTCAGACACTCCAAGCAGTTGTAAAATTTACCAACATAATAGAAGGATGTCAAAGGTGCAAAAAATAATTAGGTCACACTATCTAAACACTTTGGTATATACACAAAAATTAAAGAAATACTTGCCTACGTATGTGAAATGAATGTATATGTTTTCAGCAGCAAATTTATGAGACATCTGAAGTTATTAGTGAGTTCTAAGGAACAGCCTTAGGCACTGATTACACACTATTCATTTTGCTGGTAAGTACTGCCTGAAATGGCCATCCTCACCAAGATCAAAAGTCTACCTTGAGAAGTATCCTTACTTTGATGGCACACAGCACTAAATCCTTAAGNAAAAAAAAAAAAAAAAAAAAAAAAAAAAAAATAGAGGAACACAAAACTATCTTCCAGCTTGTGCTATGAGAATTTAGGCAGTCTGAGCTCAGTATCCCTGGTGGATTTCCTCTGTATTACTTTGGCAGCCACTTTGAACCGCTTTGGTAGCCACTCACATTCCTCCGACCTCTGCCGCCCATAGTGCAGTACCAATGTTGCAGCTATGCAGCACACAGTCCAAACATATCCAAACATTTGTTGCCTTCATATAGCAGTTTCTCTTGTAAATCTATATCTGCTATAAAAAGGCAACAGTAGTACAGTAGAAAGGAACAATATCAACATCCTTTTTTAGGCATTTTTAGCATGTTTTCCCTGGAAAATCTCTCCCAGAACTTTGAGAAATTTTTCCCCTCCCTCACCAAAACATGTCAGAGAAACGCCAAAGAAGAGTTGTTTTCTCTGCTTAAGGCTTTGCTTTTTTGGTTTGGGTTTTGTGTTTTTTTTTTAATTAGTTTAATCAAAATTAACTTCAGATACAAAAAATGTTTCCTTGTGATCACATTTAATACTTGAAAATACAGAGTTGAAAAACAAAGGCCAGGCACTTGCACAATAAGACATGATTTATTGCAACACACAGAAAATTCTGTCTCTGACAGATGTTAACACTGTAAACAATTTCTGTGTTAATGTTTATAGATTTCAGTCTTTTCAATCCCCATAGATATCTATCTTTATCCCAACAATTGCAACTGTAATATCCATTTCATTTTCCAAAATTGAAAAAATATGGTTTTAATAGTGGCTATTGATATGTATAGATCTATAGCCAATATTAATGGGATTTTCTAAGACAGAAATAATTAATTTTAATTTTCCATGGGTCATACAGATGTTGGAGGACAATATTCGTGACAACAAGCATAGAACATATACAAGATAATACTTTTTAAATTCCAAATCTTTCCAACATCATAAGCACTTTTTGGCAGTTTATAATTTAAAATTATCACAAAGGAAAGATAACAAGCACATAAATAGAGTTTTCAAACACTCAGTTCAAATCAGCAGGCAACATCAGTTCCTAAGAATTATGCTCATCTATGTATATTAGAAGTGAAAACAGTAATATGAAAATGAACACAATAGTATGTTAAACAATATTATTTATCCATTTTAATCTTAAAAAAATGAAATATTGATTGCAAGTACTTTCTAGTTGCTTCTTCTTAAGGCTATGATTGTGCTATTCTGCACAATCCAGTAAAAGAAAATTTCATCCTGTTGCAGAGACATTTTTAAATCCTCACTAAATAAAGCACTTCATTTTTCAGAAAACAGTATTTATTAATAATATAGTTCCTATGTGAAACACTGAGGTAAAGACAAAGACATATAATTTTTGGTTTTAACAATTTGCCACATGACTATAGTTAGATCTAAAATAAAATAATAAAAAAAACAGGGTGCACCGATTCTTTACACTTCTGAAAGAGGCAAATGGTTGAAGGGAACAGTTCATAACAGAGATAAGGTAAGGAAATATAGACTGGAAATAAGCAAAGTTCATGAAAACAGTTAAGTAAAATAAATAACACGGTAGGGACTGAATTAAATTTTTAAATGCACACAATAGAATACCTATATAACACAAGCGATTTCCTTCTTTCAGTCATAAATTCAAGGTACAGAAACAATGCATTGCAGAATGATGCACTTTATGGGTTCTTTTTCTTCCCTTCTTAAAATATAGAACTATTATGATTCTCTTCTGTGGATGATAAATCCAGCTCAAAATTCTACCCACTGTGAATTCTACCAAAACATAGTACTGAGAATGAGCTGTGAGAGAATGAATTATGGTATACCAGTGGTTTGTGCAGTGTGTGTTTGTTGAAGACAACAAGGGATGGAAGAGAAGGAANTTAATAAATTAAAATAAATTAAAAACTAAACCAAAAAGAGCAAACCTTATAAAATTTTAAATTAAATGAGTTACCTATGGAAAATAGTCCATAAATAGTGAAAGACATAAGCACGAATTCAGAGGTCAGTTTTCAATACCAATATTATTTAAACAATTTCTTAAACTGCTTTCTTCAAAAACAGTAGTATGATTAAGCTCATCAAAGCTCTTATGTGTCTGAAACAAATATTTGGACTGAAAAAAAACCCAACAACCCAAAATAAGGAAAATCAGAATAACAGGTGCTTACTCAACATTTGAAAATACTGGAGACATTCACAATTTTAAAGAGCATTTGAGCAGAAGAGACTAAAACTCTTCTAAAAACATGAACCACTTGAGGCACTCCAGTAATTTCCATTTGCTTTGCAATGTGCAACCAAGGAACCTTAATCACTTTCACAATGAAGCACTTAAGCTCTCTGATAATTTTACACCCTTACATGCCACATATTTCTAGAACCCCATCATTTCCTTCCTGAAGTGGTTTTAAAAATATGTGAAGTGCTCCAATAATTTTAAATTATTCTGTACAGTGCAAGCTCAGAACCCTGATCACCTCCAAATTTAAGAGCTTATAAAAATTTGAAGTAGCCCAATATTTTTGAATGATTGGGTATTGTGATTTCACTTGTTTTATAAAGTGCTTCCATTTGGAAGGAGGTCTGATGATAAACTGAAATATAGCTGTTGGCTAGCAAATATAGCCATGTAAAAATATAATATTAAAAAAACGAATCAGAGAACATGCTTATGCCACCCCTCCCCTTCTCCCCCCAAATCAGAACTCAAGCCATACAGTCTAAAGGAAAAGGTATCCTGAATCCTCAGTTGCAAGTGAAAGAGAAAAGATCTATCCCAAAATTTTGGTAACAAACTGTATATACAGAAACAGCTAACATATTAGAATATACAGAAGACAAAATAAAACAAACACTGCATTATTTCCAGGAGAGTTATAATTATTCATATGTCTAATAGCCTTTTCAGCTATATTTTATGAATATCTGTAATTAATATTATTTGATCATTTTGTCAATATGTAAGGAACTTACACACATCTCACTTTAATCCATGCTGTCTGGGTTTTTTCAGGGTTATTTTTTTATACAATAAAATCAGACAGGAATATTGTCACTTATACAATGGATAATAATAAAAATATGCTTTATTTCTGCCAACAGTTCTATTTAACAATACATGGGCTTGATAAAAAAAAAGAAATCTTACCTCTTGAAGCTTTGCAGATTGTTTACTATTCTGAAAGAGCTTGGATTTTGACTAATTATGCACATAATTCTGGGGGCAAAGATGATAGCTACCAAGTTTATCCACATATATAAAGGAAAGTGAGGCTTTTGTATAGGTTACCTCATTTATGTTCATAACTTATATAAAAAATGACCCCCTACAGCAGAAATTTCAGTGGTGTCTGTCAGCTTGCATTTCAATGATTTCGCACACATGCTCAGAAAAATACATTGCAAAAAATAATCTCACATTCAGCATTCGCTGTCCTCCTCTATACTTCCCTTCACTTTCCCCTTTCTTGCATATGTATACCCCGACTTCAAATTAGGGAGTTCACAGATTCAGTGCTTTATTTTTCATCAAATTCCCAAGTAATATTTAGCTGAGGTCTTGCAGTGGAGATGAGCTTCCTCTCATTGCAAAGCAGTGTCTTGAGAAAAGACAGATTATCTACAGAAGAGGACGAAGAGAAAGTACAGAAGTTGCCAGGATTCCTGCCAGTTCCATACAGTGCCAGGACCTATTATGATCATTTTGGTTAATGCTGTGGTTTTGTTCTTGTATCGCTTTCTGAGGAGCCCAAAATCCACTCAGCAGGGCAACCCACTTGTCTGCTAAGGTGTGTATATAGCTTCCATTAGGATTAAGAGTAGCAATGTACAGCAGTGGAAAAGCAGCTAATAAAGTATGTAAGCACCTTTTTTTCTAAACAAAATATTTCTGCAACTAGGTCACAGATTCCTTCTCAAAGAAGCAAGGGAAGACAATGACATCACACAAAAGCCCTTGTAAGCTACTCCAGTAAAAAGACTAATCATCAAATTGAATGAACCATCAGGACTTCAACAGAACTCCTGAAGCTGAAGAAATTCAGCATCTCCCACGAAAAGCACGTCTCCTATATTTTTTTACCAATAGTGGCACGTAAAGGAGAAATACAACAATTTGTATGCCCCCTAATATGAACAAGCAGAAATAGTATCAAGTAATTCTTTTTCTAAATTGATATCTAAATATTCTGTCCTGGCAAAGAAAAAATCTGTATAAAAGGTTCAGGAATTTTTCTTCAGGTAACAAAACTGGAAAGAGAATATGTCTTCTCTCCTAAAACAACATCAAGTTATTTATTAGTCTTTCTTACTATGCAGCAGCAGAAATATTTTGTCTTTAACTCTGGTTTCTTGGAGAAAGAGAAAATGAAACGTTCTTCTAGGAATTCTTGATATGACTCAATAATGACATTTTTGCCCAAAGGCTATGCCATCAGTAGTTTGCAATTCACACTAGAAGATTCCCTCATTAAATGCCTCCAACTTCCTTTTCCTGGCCCCAGCTTTCAAGAGTAAACCATCCTGATTACTGAGAGGTGTAGAACTTAATTACTACTGGAAATAAGTTTACTTTAAGCTTCTAGAGGTGTATTTTCAAAATCGGCCAATGGTACCCATAAGGAAAGGATGTTTTGTTCTCCATTTTGCCCTTGAGTTTTTGTACATCTATGTTTTCTCTTATATATTGACTTAAAGTGAAAGCTGAGTCAAGAGAGACAGGTTGCAAAAGACTCAGTTTAATATAACAGAAGGAATAGCAATAGGAAATACAAATGATCTGAACAGGTACCTCCTTTAGGTAGACATTTCAATGATCACATTTTAAGGAACTTTTATTTGGAATATGTAGGATCTGCCATGCCATCAGGACAACTCATTCTGCTGAAATACGTCATGTTTCATTATTATTGCATAATGTGACATATTGATGTAATCAGCTGAGCTGTCAAAACAAGATGTCAAATATGTGAAATTCAAATGAAGCAGAGTTTGCAGAAAGTCCTCAAAAGTGACTATATGTTATTATTTTAATTACTTATTTTACTCCATTTTGAAAAACAGGTCTTTCTACACTAGTACCTCTTTGGACTCACATTTAGAACGAATTCCCTTAATTTAACCATGTATTTCTGCATTACAGATGACACCTGACCAGCTAATGCCCTCCCAATATAAACATATTTTCCACAACCAGAAAATATGGGAAAGGAAAGTACTTTCACTTCCACAGTTTTTCATCTCTTTTGTTGGATCTGGTCAGATTACAGAGCAGTAATTTTTTAATCAGGGTTTTTCCAGTCTCTCAAAAATTTACTAAGGACTAGCACTTCTAGAGTAGTGCTGTAAGTGACTGTGCTTGAGCAGGGCATTGGACAAGATGACTGCCAGAGATCCCTTCCAACCTGAACTATTCTGTAATTTAGTGAAAAATTCTGTCTTAAGCCTGGAGTTTCTAGCTGTCTGTTTCTAGAGTCCTGTTATGGGTTTTGTCTGGCAGCAAGGGAGGGGTTAAAGTGGTGGCTCCTCTTTTAAAGGACTCTTAATGAGTCACCCCCCCCAAGCGTTTGGTAACGGGGGAAGTGGGGGAAGGGACACCACCAGCCTTTTTGTAAGAAACTGCTTGCCCATCTTCAGACTGGACCCACCCCAGACCAGGGCTGAGCCAATAGGCGCCTCTGAGAAAAACATATTTAAGGGGCGGCACAGAACAATGCCCCGGGTAGGGCATGGCTCAGGCAGGTGGTCCGGCCGTCCAGCAGCCTGCTCAGCTTCTATGAATTGACCTGCGGTAACCCAGCCTCTGCCATGGCTCGCCCAGGAATCCGTTTTCTCAGAAGTCAATGAAGACCTTCGACGGCGGAGAAAAGCAAGCGCGATCTGAGAGATGAAGGAACCGCACAGCACTCGGTTCAGAGAGAGAGAGAGCTTCTCTGTCGTTTTCCATTGCCACATGGTGAAGAAAAGAAGCAGCCATGGAGGACCCCACGCTGGAACTAGAAGCCCCATGCCAGAGTCGGGGGAGTCATCGGGGGACTGAAGCCCCGTTGGAAACTCCATGTGGCAGCCGGGAGAGACTGTGAGGAGGAAAGAGCGGTAGGCTGACTGCACTGCCCCATTCCCCCCCACCTTGTGCCGCCGATGGGGAGAAGGTACAGAACAAAGTCTTTGGGCTTTGGGATGAAGGGAGGGGGGGGGGAGAAGTGCCTTTTTGTAAGATGTGTTTTCTCTCTTTCAATATCCTGCTTCTTGTTGTAAATAGTTAATAAAATTAAACTGTTTTTCTTGTTCTTCATGAGTCGTGTCGGTCTCTTGCCCGAGACCCTAAGTGGTGAGTGAAACCCTCCCTGCCTCAGCCCACCAGGTCTTTAGAAAAACTGTTCCTGTGGTTTTATAAACCACGACAAGTCCTTGAAAACTTTTGAAAGATCTGAGTCTAATCTGAACTCCACTACAAACAGATGCAGCTGATATGCCACTTCCATATTCACAGTAGACTTTACAATCTTCATTAGTCATAAGAATAGTCAGACTGACAGGGAACAGACCATTATTCAGATACGAGTGTCTGCGGACTTTCATTTTGACTAGTAGTTATACAGGTTTAAGGCTGCAGTACTCCTTAGAAAACTTTCTAAATTCATAAGAGGTGCTGGTTTCAAGACAAATGAATACTTATTTTGGGCTAGAAAGCAGAGAGAAGTCTATACTATTCTCAAATTCTGTCACTTCTGTAAGAAAAGACTCTTTCCCAAGGGAACCGCATATAGGTAAAATGTAATACAGGGTGTCCAATTTCTTGGAGTAATAGAGGTTTTGAATACACTTAAGAATTCCTCCATTGTCACCTGTGTCCATGCTGAGACCAGTTTCCTTCCAGGGCAGTTCCCATGGCTCATTGGCACAGGAGGTTCCTGTAACTGACCTAACTATGAATAGTTCTCTGCTTTTCCTGTATAGAAAATAATGAACAACCACCTAACCTCAGCCCTCATGTTAAAAAATACTAGCTAACATTACATTAGCGTTATATTCTAAATAAAATGTAGTAGAGTTTTAATGAAAAAAAATCACAGTATATAAATCAGCTAAAACATTTGGAAGCATTTTGTTTTGAATAATTTTAATACATAATGTTTTTAGAAAAATATTATGTAAAAAACCCAAAAGGATATAAAAAATAGTCTATTGCTGAACCATAATACAAATTCCATGCCAAAAGACAAAACCTCCCTATACTGAAATGCTACTAGTTAATTCAAATCCTGCCTGAAGCATGGCACACAGTAATAATAATGACAACATCTAGTCCAATAATACGAAATCAATAGAATGCATTGAACTGCTATCCAAAGCAAATCTAGAATGTCATTTGGTTGATTATTAATTAAATTGACACTTCCCAAACTAAATACAAACAAACTAAACACAAGCAAACTTTATTTTACATGGAAAATATTAAATAACTATTCTATAAAGCAAGAAGAAAAGTAGAGTTTATGATTGTGCTAGCATAGAATCCTGACAATTTTTATTTAAAGAAAAAAAACTGATTTTATAAATCATATATATACAAATATAGCTTTTGCAAATAGTTTTCTAATTTTTATTGATCATAAATTTGGCATTCAAAGTCTAATTATACTAAAAACTCCGTTATATCTCTAGTGTACTGAGAAATGGTTGCCTGAAATTAGTCAGTACTTCAATCACACCACTCCTAATTACGACACAATCTTTGTATGGCTTCATATATCATTTTGTTGATACTCTTAAGAACAACTTGATAAACTTCAAACTAAATAAAAATTTCCAGATAACACATTTCTTATAACATATATGATGCATAATGAAAGTGTTCCACAAATCATTCAGACGATTAATCAGAACATAAGGATTTTACTAGAGCTACACCTTTTGAAGTTTCTTTTAATTACAAAAAAATAATCCAGAAACATTCCTTTTTAATCTCAAACTGCACCTACTTCAGGAAGACTTTCTTTTTCAAGTTATTTCTGAGCACTGCTTGCAACTCAAGGTTTTGATGTCCATTTCTCTGACTGACTAATAGTATTACAGACAGCAGTTGCCTAAATATTTATCTTACAACTATAGTGTCTTTCTTTTTAAGAAGATACCAACTGTGAAAGCCAAGAGCTTTTCATACCTGAAATAGGCAAATTTCCTTTTGGATTCAATCTGGTTTGATTTATGGATATTCCTGCTTACCTCAGTGATCAGCTAAGAGGACAGGTAGATTTGTTTTCTTCATTGCTCTAACGTGTTTTATTTAGCAATATAAACAAATAGTCTGGCACTGAATATTTTAAGCGTGCAGAATGCAGCTAATTTCACAGGGTGCTATTCAAATAGGCCAATGAGTTACATGTGGTCTATATAAAATAATTGAGTTAGATCAGGTTAATCACCTCAGTATGTTTACCCACATAACTGTTCCTGTTGGTTTGTTGTTGTTTATTTTAGTTCAGATAGCAAAAGCTTTGCTAGTTTTCATCAGGCTGTAAGAAAAAGGAAATTAAGTGAACACAGAAATCTAGTGAAAAGAATAATTAAATCGTAATGCACCAGATTTGAAAAAAAATCTTTTAATGAGAGATTTCAGAACTTCTTCGAGTACGAATTGGAATTATTTTCCCATAGTGTTGACAACTTTTCTGGAAAGAGAAAATAAGCTCCCTGACACACCCATTGCCTTATTAAGGGCTAAGAACCTAAAGAGCAAATTGGTGGAACCAAACTGATGCAAAATTTCTTTTTATTATACCTGATAGAACCCAAATCATAGTCCATGAAAGCAGTTTATTCTTGAGGCTGGAGTTAATAGGGTTTGGCAGAATCAATTAATCTGTTGCCCCACCTATTTCCCAAACTGAAGATTTGGCCTTAGGTACTACCTAAAGCATAGATAAAAATGCAGTAAAGAACATTAAGTTATGCTCACAACCACTTTTGCCTGCATTAAATACTGAAGCACATTGAAATAGTCTCATTGCTCATCCTCTGCCCCCCCCAGTCCACTCCACTCCAGCTCCTGTAACAACAAACTTGAACAGTTTAAAAGCATAAGGACTAGCATCATAGTTACAAATTTTACAGAAAAAAAAAAAAGGGTATGTTCAGCTGCAAGAGCCATTCAAGCTCTAGGACATTCAGTTTAATCTTCTCTACAGGTGTTTCATATTTCTTATACATCCATTTTAAACGCTCAGTGAAGTAAGCAATGTTTCCCTCAATAGAGACTTATTTAGGAAAACAGCACATTGTAAATCCTCTATTTAGTTGTCGTGGGTTAAGAGAGAGAGAGAGTCAATTTTTTTTTCCTTCTCTTCATAAATAGTTAGCAAGAAGCTATGTTTTGGATTCCTGCTCAGGAGAAAACCGATAAGAAGAAATGTTTATAGTTATTGCCAGGATACTTTCAAGGACAAGTACTTTCAGCCTCCCTCCCCTCCACAGAC
>VZTO01001007.1:0-21020 GCA_013400615.1 Syrrhaptes paradoxus | reverse complement strand
GCAGTATCACTGTGTATCACATTGAATATTTGTATATAGTATTATTTCCAATATTATTGTAGTTTAGTTATTAAATTGTCTTTATCTTAACCCACGAGTCCTCTTTGCCATTTACCTCTTTAATTCTCTCCCCTATCATTGGGTGGGGGCAAGGACTGTGTGAGCGGGAGTGTGTGGTTTGGCCCCCAGCCAAGGGCCAATCCGCCACACTCGTAGTCCAATAAATGGTTGATGCCATAAACTTTCAGTTCTAAATTATAAATATCCTGTGGCAGATGTGCCTTTAATTGCTGGATACAGAAACTAGGTCACTTTAATTGAAAACAATTGAGCCCCAAATTTGCAAATGCATTAACTACCTAAAATCCCTGTCTGCTCAAAGTACTGTTGCTGAGTCTTTGAATTACTTTTGGCACTTGCCATAGAAAAGACAAGTGCAACTTTAGTTTCTTTTCAAATTTTGCAAAAAGGAATTTGGCAGTCAGGTTAGAGACTTCCCTTGCTTACGTTGCTTGTCCCAGAAACTTGGGAAAGGCATTGCATAATCTGTATCACACTTCAGCAAAAGCACACCTTTTATCTCACTACTGATCTAGAAAGCGATCATGAAATCCTTCTGTCTTCACAGATAAGGATGTTTCACAGTCTTTAAACAATAATTTGAACATGTGTAGCGTCTTCCCTGGAAGTCTATTGCTAGTAAGCATGGTCCAGTTTGATTTGCAGCTAATGGAAATGAAAGGAAAAACCAATATAGTGCTTCTGTGATGCCTTTCCTGGAGTACTGTTGGGCTGCACTGCTGCCTTCATATAACCAAAACAGCTGTTCTAAGTGGTTTCTAAATACATGCTGAGCTCCTGACCATGGAATAACTTAAAAACACTTGCATCTCATTCGGATATTCTTGTATTACCACAAATATTTTGTTAATTGTCTTCCACTTGTTTTTATTCAAAGAAGAAGAATGCCTCTGAAGCATACTCATAAAACAGTTTTCATACATCTTATGGCAGTGATAATCTGCAGAATTCTTTGTGACACAATTTTCTCAGAAGAGATGGCAACAGCCTTTCTATCACACAGAGAGACTACGATAACTAATGTAAGACAAACAGTGTTATTAAAAAACAAAGAACAACAAGGAAAGAAATGGCTTCCATTTGCAAAGACTGTTAGACCTCTGGAGTCTAACTGGTTTTTTCATTTCATGATAAATATGATGGTTGTTTCAAGGGGAATAAACCCACGTAAGATTTGGCAAAAATTGTCGTTATCTGAAGTCACTTGGCCTTCTAGAGTTGCTTGATCATTCTGACATGCTTAATTTTAGTGTGCTTCAACTTTCTCATTTAAATATCTCTTCCCATCAATCATTAGTGCTTTCCTTCCTGGGTCATTGAGAGCATAATACTTCATTGTGTCAGCTGAAGGTGTGCTGACCTACTTTTCCTGGTTAATTTCAAGGGTAGGATCAGATGTTCCATTGCTTCTAGTAATTGATCTAACGATAGATCTTTACTAGAGCACCCATGAGGGGCATTCCAGGCATCACTGACTTCAGGGTCATAACTGAAATGAAAAATTCTCCAATCAACTAGGTAACTTGACTGCACAGTCCATTCTTGAAAAAGTTTTTTTTTTTCAAAAACATAGTGTTTTTGTTTGATAAAAATTGGGTTTTAATGCAGAAGATCATGTGAAAGTTGCTGCTGCCTTTTGGTGTTTAGTACTATTTTTAATGTTAGAGGTATTTTAGCCATGTTAATTTTACATTAACTACCAAACGCAAGTGGCAAGTGACAGCTCAAAAGAGATTGCAAGATGTAAAAACAGAAAGATCATTGATGACAACAAAACCAATGGTTTTCTACAGAAGGTGTAAATACATAATTCTAAACAAAATAATCTCAGGAACAGACTTCTAAGCTGCTAAAGAGGAGATACACTAATCAGTTTGTTCATGCTTTCTTCCTCTGGCACACCACAAAATTTGATTTTTCAGGTCAGAGCCTGCAGTGTTTTTTCATAAAATGTTACTTCAGTGTGTACGCTCCCGCAGGTAGAGGACATACACGTCTGCCAGGCAAACTTCTGATCTGCCAGGATTTTTGGTTTTTTCTTTTGGCAGTGGTCTCATATTATTATCAAAAGGGGGAAATGTATGTTCAGTACACAACATTAACATGAACAATTAGATTCTCATAAATACATGAATAATGTAAATGTAAAATGCAAAGTGAAGTGTAATTTGATAACTTCTGAATTGTATAACCATTTAGCTGTTGCTTTTTACCTATTTTCTTCTATTCCAGATAATGAGTATCATATAGTCATAGAAGGCAATGGATTCACACAGTGTCTATATATAAACATCAGAATTCACATGGATAAGTACTTTTAGCTGTTCTTTTCCTCTATTAGTTTTCATGTTTTAGTAAAATGATTTGGGTTTGACTACTAAAATTTGCTTTTTAGAATAAAGTGTAAAACTATCTATAAAGCCATGTAATATTTCAGCTGTACAAACACTGTTGGCTGAATAATAAAAATAATAACTTTTCTTTAAATTGTTGTCTAGAATGTAAATAAAAATACTTGTGTCAGTATAGGAAAATCAAAATAGATATGTTTACAAAAAATATGACAGTTTACTTAACGAATTATTTCTATTAAAGCCCACACTGAACATTTTTTTTCAGAAGTCTATGCAAAGTTCAAAATAAAAGTTAACATTTTCACAAATGTATTCATGATGTTTGCCTTTGAATACAATATTTAAAATTATTATGAAAAGTATTAGAAACCAAAAGAATTGTAAGTTTCTGTAAATTTTGTTCATATAGTTTGTTAACAGAAAAAAAGACTGTGGCATATGTAACCAATCAAAACAGTTCAAGTTTCATGTACGTACAACATGATAATCCCCACAATCAGTTCACAAAAAATCCTGCGGTTGAAATATAGTCAAATAAGATTTGGCTGAATAACCCTGAAATATAACAAAAGATATCTGAATTTTGCACAGAGTGTTTCATACAGTCCATTTTAAATATATTATAGCCTAAACATATCATTAAGGAATAAGAAATATTTCTATTTTGTATACATTCACATGTTTTGTAATGTTATTAGAGGTTACTTTCCAGCAGACACTAACAAACAACTTAAATGAGACAGTCACTTTCCACTTTATTTAGAATTGGCATAACAATAAGAACCACCACCCAGAAGAAAGACACCCATCACTACTCTTAGAGCACTTGCAAAGCTTTTCTGAGGACTGACAGAAAGAACATGAAATACTGAGACATTGTGCTGTGTGTAACTGTCTGAGAGAAACAGGAAATAGAATGGAGGGATTGCTTGGGACAGGAAAGGCTCTGGAAATGATAGCCCTGACAAAAAATAGTGGGGACTGATCAGCAGCAGTGGAAACAGGTGAAAAACAGTAATTGTTTTTAAAGAGGTTGTTTCTATTTGTGTGATTCTTACAGTATCTAAAGAAAAACTTTGTGTATCTAGAGCCAGACCTGTGAAGAGTCCTCCAAAGAGAGATCTGTCTCCACTGTATTACCCTGACTGGAACAACCCTTAATATTGATACTTTTGCTAATTGCCCAGGTTAAGTAATGTAATTTTGTAAATGAAAAGTTTCCCTGCAGAACTATTCATGCGTATAAAGTTAACTGCTTGTATACTTCTCCAGAAATTTCAGATGGACACAAGATTGTTCCAAAAAAATCTTCTTAGAATAACAACCTGGTTTCCTTCATTAGCCACAGGTGAAGAATCATACTACGTTTTATATAGAACATGAAATAATTCCCATTCATCCAGCTTCCAGAAGGTATAGAGCAGATGACTCTTTAAATCAGAGTTATTAAACATATGATCAATTTTAGAACAAACTATGTTCAGACCTCCATGGTAACTGTGTAGAAAAATCAAAGGATCATGAAATGGTTGAGGCTGGAAGGAACCTCTGGAGATCATCTAGTCCAGCCCTGCTGCTCACACAGTCTCAGCTAGAGCAGATTGCCCAGGACCCTCTCCAGTGACCTCTCTGGGCAACCTGTTCCAGTGTTTGACCACCCTGTTGATGACCACTAAACCAAATGTTGCCTTTGCATTAGTGATCAAGTATTTCAACAAGACATAAGGAAAAAAATGACACACCAAGAAATAGAAACAAAACCCCCTCCATATACATTTGTAAACAATATATATGCCTTTTCAGATTTCTTAAATATCTTGGAAAAGATAACACAACATAAAGCATTTTATACTCCACCACTGAATGTCTGAATGTTTTACTGGTTTTTAGCAAGGGGACCCTTCTAGATCTAAAATATATAGATTCTATGAAAATTTTTCTAATATTGTCTATTAGATCTTTCTTCAGAAGGTAAGATGCCTTCAAATACACACATTGACAGTACTGGTAACACTATTAAAATCATTCTAGAAGATGTCAACAAATTCCTTCAGTTCTTGAAGCTGAACTGTACTTGCTGTACATCAGAAATATGATGAATGGAGATGGAATTGGGATTCTCAGCCTCTCTGATGTCAGTGTCTGCTTCTTCACTACTTTTACTTGGCTACTGCAAAGGCAAGAAAAAATTTGCAATTATTTTAACTTAGTCACCAGATCCTATGTCAGCAAATCACAGCAGTACATCTCTCACATCAACCATGGCTATGACTGGACTCAGTACCAATTTCCACAGATTTGCCAATGAGGACATCTTTGATGTCTGTATTATTCCTATCCAACCATTAGAAGTGTTACAAATTTTTGCCTCAGTCCATGCAGATGAGGATGAAGAAGACAATTTTCCACAAAATACTGCTTGCTAAATATATTAACTGTGTATAAAGACAATGAAAGGAAATGAGAGCTTCCTTCTCAGATGAATGTTTTGATATCTACAGCTGACAAGGGAGGTTGGCCTTCCAGAAATTTCCTTGAATCTCTGCCTAGAAGCATCACTTTCATCTTAGTTTATCATGAGCCAACTGTTTTCTCTCAAACTGCATATATCTCCCAGGCACTTCCATACTGTTATGGAACTGACACCAATCAAACTTTTAGAAATAAGAATAGGTTGAAACATATTTTTAAATATTTAAGGAATGCATCAAACAGTAAGGGGAAAAAAAGAAAAGAAGGAAAGAGGAACATGTTCTGGTAAAGTTGGCAGGATGGAACTTTTATCCACGGTGATTTTTATTAAAGTAAGTATTTCTTGCTGGTTTATTGCTGGGTATGTATTTTTAAAATTAGGCAGTGCCAAAGGCACTATGTTTGTATTCTTTGAAGTTGATACAACCAGATATAGCAAACTTCACGTCAAAAATAAAATATTTTTGCAGGAGAAACTGCTGCTAGCCAAACAGATTTCAGTCTTCACAACCCGATTCAAGCTTTCTAGCCTAACCATCGACTTGTACAATTCTCACTGTTTATTTCAGCGTGCACCTTCTGAGTTTTCTTTAAAAATATATGAAGACATTACTGAGGATCTGATTCAATAAAAAGTATGTCCAGACCTCAGTGCCCTGGAAGCTCAAAACAATGTTGCAAAAGCTGCAGAAATGGGACATATTTTCTATTGAATTGGGTACTGAGAATGCTCATAAGTTTTTTGTATTGATTTTTGTAACAGCCAGCAGTGAAAGACACAGACAATATTAGCTTTATCCACTACAGGCCTGTGGATTTCACTTTCTGCATTCAGCAGGGTATGGAGTGAAAACAGACAGCAACCAATTTAAAAAGAGAGTGCATGGTAATTATTATTCAGCATAAAATCAAATGAACCTTATGACAAGGTTACATGCTTTCACCTAATTACATGCTTTCACCTAATATTAGCACTATATTTTCATGTGTGCAGCTTATATAAAGAAAAAATATAGCCCTGAATTACAAAAATAAATACAGCATTACAATGAATTTTTTAAAAAAATCTTATTTACACAAAAATAAATCACTCAAAAGCTAAAATCTCAAATTTCTCAGCCCTTTAACAACATTCATTTTACCTAGACAGTTTATTTTTTTCTTATGGAAGATGGAGAAGGCTACAGTAGCCATTCTTTTCCCTCAAGTCTGGTGGCTTTCTACTGGTAGCACCAACTAACTTCATCTGTGTTTTCAACTCTCCAGAAGACATAGTTCATTCCCCTTAACAGATGATTTCAGCTGCTTCTCGTTGGTTAGATTATTTTGCAGCTCTCAGCATCCCAAGTAAACTACAACAAAGTTACACTGAGCTCAGTCATCTTCTAAGTTAACCTGTGAACATCAGCTGCCCATTCCCAGCCTACTCCACCTCTCCTTCTGGTTACAGAACCACAACTGCACCTATAAACTGACTAGAGTGATGCCTTACCCACAAACAAATCTAAACATTTCAGATTTTAGTCTCTCAGATTCAATAATAACCCCTATGGGGTACGGCTCCTGTCACAGTAAGATGGCTGGAATTCTCTATGGCCTCCTAAGGAGTATTATGTAACATAAGGGAATTGGAAGTACCTTGTAAAAGTACTTAGAGAACCTGATTTGAGATTAAAATTTCTGATTTTCTCTGTATGCTGCTACAAAGCACCCAGTAAAACACTGGGATTGTATAACAGATACAACTTTCTATTCATTACAAAGCTGGTCTAAGATTCATGCTATGGAATGTTAGACAACAACAAAACATTTTAAAAAGCTGACTGCCCCCAAAAGCAAAATCAGAAACAAAAATACCTTGGGTGGACTGAAATCCTGTTTATTTTTTCTACAGTAGACCCCAGTAGGATAAAAGTGCATTTCAGTTCTCATCCAACACAAGGAGTTTCTCCTTTTATATAAATGTATGAAATCCTTGCTGTATAAAATAAAACCCGGAAAAGGACACTAGTGTCAGTATTTACTTGTAAGGGGAACATCAAATGGGTATAAATAACCTTCATATTCAAAGTCTCCTAGCACAATGAAGATATCAATAAGATTCTAAATCTGAAATCCCCAAATCTCTCTATGACTTCACAGCAGTTTTACAACACTAGCCTTTAAAGAGTTGGCATAAAGNAAAAAAAAAAAAAAAAAAAAAAAAAAAAAAGGCACAGAAAATGAGATGTAAAGAGAGCCTCCCTCTGCATTCTCCTGTAGTTTAGAAATGAAGACTATGCCAGCAAAAAAATGATCATGTTTGGCAGCTGCATTTCTTTAAAGTTGTTATATCATGTTAATATGGACCAGTTGCATTTTCTAAAATACTTAAGACTTAAAACATGGCTTGGCTCAGAGAATACCTTGATTGCAGCAGGATTAGAAGCAAGTATAAGATTACATACCTCTCTACATGTTGTAAAGGTTTTGGATTTTTTTCATATATATAGATTTTTTTTAAATTCCTTCTCCTGATCACAATTATTTGTGCTTGATGTCGAGTGCCATGGCCCAGATACTAATTTTTCTTCTAGCTCCAAGAAAAAAAGAAAAAAGAAGTAAACTTCTGTTCTATCAAGTGAATATTTATAGAAAATAACTAACATTTCTTCAAGATGATAGATACTTGTCACCTATTTGTTTTACCTGAGCCATATTTGCAATTATGTGTTTTTAGAAATATGAATCTATATCCAGTTGTAACAGAATTTATATACGAAAATATATTTTCTGTTTTTAAATTCAATCTTGGTCTATGATGATATCTTGATCTCAAAAGAAGTCATATAAACCCACTCTTTCAAATGTAATTGAATATTTGCTAGTGTAAATATTAGTTTATATGTCAAAAGAATCTTTTTGCCCATGTGCTTGAAGACAGAAAGGGAACAAATTCAGTCACGTAATGTTTTACGAAATACCTATTTTTATAAAAAGGTAATTCAAGAACTGCAAAAAGTTTGATTACAAGCAGGTTTTATATTACTAAATAAACAGTAATCCCACCATAGTATGGGACAGTTTAAATCCGAATTAGAGCTCAAGTTCTTTGATTAACATTTTATATGTCATACGATTATTACTTAAATACAGATTTTCTTATTGATGTTCATGTGGATTAAGTATTTATGGTCACTGCTTTTTACTGCTCTAACATCAATGATGTCCAGGCCTGTTACCCTTTATTACATACAGTCAGATGATGTACTATATACCCAGTGGCCCATGACAAAAATGGACTGTACAATCAGAACAGTAAGAAAATCAAGTTGATACAACAATTTCTGACATCTGATTTTGATGGAAATGGAACTATACATTTAAATCATCTGTATTCAAATACCTAAAGAGGAAAATGTATTCACATTTTGTAACATTTTTTAAATTGTATATTAATAGCTAGACAAGGTTTCAGAATACTGTGAGGAAATATTCACTGTATATGTAAAATTCAGCAGTCTGCTGCTTTGTCCTTTTGGACTTCACATTTTGTTTTCGACCAATGTAGACCTGCATGCAATACTTCAAGGAGGATTGATGGCTGTGGGAAGAGGAGAGGTATCTATCCTCAACCAGAACAAGTCCCAAGAGACAACTACTACAACTTCTAACACTTTATTATTGGTTAATTTGGGGGCTTCTTTCACTCAGATGACATAGCTAGAAGGATGTCACTGCACAAATCAATACCTACTGCCTTGCCATTGATGTGCCTGCTACCTTAAACAACAGCTGTGCCTACGATCATCTCTGAGTTGTTCGGGATACTAATTACCGTAAGCCCACTACTCCTTATAACAAACAGTCCAGTAAGATGTTGGCCTCCTAATGCATACTTGAAGAGCTTGCTGCACGCTCTTCAGTAGCCTTTGCCATTTCATTTTCTGTCTTTACTCTTTCAGAAATGGTTTCACTTCCATTTAAATTAAAATTCACGTTTACTTGTGGCTTCATATTGTAGAAAGGTAAGGGTTGAATTTATTTATAGAAGTAGATGCTTACAGTTCTTCTATCAAAAGTGGGATTATGGGGCAATATGTTTTACATAGATTTAAATATTTTCTTCTGGACTTTTAATCTAACATGATAATCCAGCACTTTTTAAAGCATTGAGTTAAACATACATTTGAATTACTCTGTGTTGTTGGAGGCAGTCAGGGAATAGACCCGAAAGAGAATGGGGTTCTCTTTATATTCAGCACAAATTTCTCATTTATTGTAAAAATAAGTGATATATAAAGACACCCTCACATGTGCATTTAAGTCCCTCAAAATACAGAAAACTAATGAGCTTTACCTGAAAGGACATCACACTTCTGAACTGTGCTTAAACGCAACTTTTGGCTTCATCTAGACACAGCATCAGAGATGTGCTGCTCTGCTAATGCATCTTAGCAGAAAGCATGACATTTCCTATCAGAGGTATAACTGCCTTGAAACTTTGTCAGTTTTGAAAATAAGGTACCTATGTTTTAAAGGGAGTATTAGTGCTTTATTGAAAGGTGGTGAGTGAGTGTAGCATGTGTATTGGCTGCTATGGGGTATTTTCATGGATTTTTCTTGTGGGTTCACTGGAAGGGTTTATTGAAATTAACAATACAAAACATTTTAGCTCTCATTACACCCCTCTGGCCAGATTTTACCCTCTGCCATTCTGTCTGCTCAGTGCTCAGTCTCCACAGAACCCTAACCTCAGCACTCCCCAAGAAACAACCACTTCAACAACTGTCCCACGACCCTCAGGGAACGCTGGCTTTGGCTGGTCGTGCAGGTGCAGAGTCTTACGTGCTGCCGCCACAGTCCTTTGAACATTAATGTCTTCTACCTCATTTTTCTATCTTGAGTGTTGCACACAGCATGGTTAGTATTTTTTTTTAATTCTGCTAATGAGGTAGTGAATATCACACAGTGCAGAGCACGGACTAGTGCTGTAGGAACAAGCCTTCTACGCGAATACTCCATGTTAGAAACTCACATGCCCACTGAAATGTCTCAGATTCCTTAAATAAACCTTTGAAGAGGGTTAAGCTGGCTGGGGAAAAGGCAGATCCATTTTTAAAAAAGTATTTGGTATTCAAAAAACTTTTTACAGTGATCCTCACCAAAAGGTCTAAATGAGCCATAGCTGCTACAGGATGAGAAAGAAAGTCCTCACATGAATAAAAATTTTAGGAAAAAAAAGAGATCACTTTCATGGTGAATGGAGGTCAAAATATTTCCGTAGGTTTCTGGGCAATAGAATAGATAGCATGACATATTCTCAAATGATCTGGAAATGGGGATGGATAGGGTGTGAGGAGAAGTTTGCTGAAGATATTATTTAGGAAAATAAAGATGTAATAGTTTTAGAATGCAGAATCTTTCAGATACCAAAGAAATTAGGTGAAATTCAGTGCAGTTAAATGGGTGAAGCATGTGGAAAAAACTTGTAACTTTCCATATAATGAGGAGATCTGATCTGATTATTACTGCTCAGAAACAAAACCTCCAGGCTTTTAATGAGATATTTCTGTAAAACCATAATTTCAAGTCTCAGAAGCAGTATTAAAAAAATAAAAACACAAACAATGCTAGAAAATGTTATGCAAATAAGAGAATTAAAAGAAAAAGCATCACTTCTGCAGTGCTTCTGCACCCTGAACAACATGTGTATAAACATTTTACAGCACATTAACTCTAAAATTTTCTCTAGAAAGTCTAGCACTTGCTCCCTATACATAAAAAGAAGAAACAGCCCAGTTCAGAGAAAGCAAACTTAAGATAATATTAAGTCATTTTGCTCTAGACTGAGATACATGGACGAATGAAAACAAGTGTTAAAAGCTGAGAAGCCCTTGATTTTCAATCTAACACAACTAAAAAAAAAAGTGATAATTAATGCTTCTAAGTTCCTTAGAGCCTTGTCTGTCCCACAGAGACAAGAGAAGCCTCCCTTCACTTCATAGACCTGACACATACTCTAAAACACACGAAAACTGGAGACACTCAGGCTGAATCAGAGTCTGTCCGTATTATACTGATGCATGAATGAACAAACAAATCAATAAATAAACAGTTTTACACATCTAATGAAAATAAACACAAGAAAAGAAAAAAGAGAAGAATCAGGCTACTGTGCACTGCAGCAACTTTACTGAAGAAGCTGCACCTGAACTGATTTAGGGAACATGGACTGGAAGATGAAATCCTGATGCCAATGAAGTCAAAATTTTGCCACTGACTCCACTGCAGCTAGATTTATCCAAAGCAATGAAATCCCAAAGGAAACAGAGAAATCAGGAAAAGATGTCTGTAATATGAATTACAGCCAAACACGGACTACATGCTTTTGAGGAAAGGTTGAAGGTGACTTTCCAAAAAAAAACCTCTGAAGTAAAAGAAAATTGTAGCAGTAGATCCTGGCTTCCTCCCTGCCCCATTTAGCAGCTAAATAAAGACAGGGCTGGGCTTGTAGGATGTCTCAGCATTCATCTAACCCTGCTCCCTTTGGAAATAATACACTGTCTTCCTAAGCCAAAGCTTCTTAAAAAGTTCCAAAAAGAGTATTGCATCTTTTAAACGTGTTTGGTTTTGTTTAAATCAGGAAATAAGAGTAAGCCATGTCAACTAAAAGAAATGTATCTGAAAATTAATAATACTAAGCTAAATCTGAAGTTAAGTAACAGCATATCTAATATTCCTAAAAAAAAATAAAACATTTGACAGAACTTTTGAATAGTGACTTTTAAGAATTCCTCTCTTTCAAAAGTGAAGCAATGATTCTCAACAATCTCCAGGTTGGCAGAGTTTTGAGTAAGAAAAAGGAGGTTCTACAGTTTAAGAAAGTACAGTGCAAACTGTGCAACACTTAAATTACGTATTAAAGACAGAGCACTGATACAGGTTAAAAAAATAGGGTTCGTAAATGAGGACTCCCTTTTTAAAATACCTGTAAGGCTAAAGATTGTTATGCAAACTTTCACATCTACAAATTTTTATAGTTCTTGTAGGGGATTTAGCCATATTTAGCAGGTCTTGAGTGACCGCAACATTCAGAAGGTAGAGACTGCTCTTGCCTGGTTGGTAGCTTGCCTTTATTTTCATTTCCTGTTCAGGAGTGAGATTACTGTTTGGGGAGAGTTAAATCTATTTCAGGCATAAGAATAATTTTTCCCTGGAGGTGTTGAGCTTCGATTAATAGCTCTTGGATTCTTCTTATTCATCTTAACTCCAATTTGGGCTTCTTGGCACCAAGGATCCAGTTTGTTCCTTTCCTCATTTTCAATTCTCCCTTTCCTCACCCAAGGCAGTGTATCAGAGAAGAGCTTTCACGCTGACACCTTAGTTTAGGTACATATTTTCATGTAAAGTTAATGTTTTACACTTGATTGCTCAGTATTTCTCTCAAGTGGAGAGTCCTACTGGTACTACATAACTTGTATGCCTTTTTGATGTTAATAAAAGTCTGAAACAATGTTAAATCAGAAATAGGTCTGCTCAACATGTTACTTTTTAAAGCTAGCTATAAATCAGATATGACATCTGCTTCAGGATTTGATGTCTCTTGATTTTAATTGTTGTGCAATAAAATCTTGGCCCATGCTAGAGATTAACCACCTGTAAAATTATAGTTTTGTATACTGAAGCCATTTGCAGCTGTAATACAAGTACAAATTTAATCCAGAACTCTTAAGCCTCATTTATTTTGTACAGTTCAAAAGCACTCAAATCAATCTGCTGAAAATCTGATAAACACTTAGGGTTAAAATCTACTCCAAGTATGCATCTCACACAAGAGGGAGATTTTTGATCATCTTTCATTTGACAGAAGCCTAAACAAGAAATCCTTAACATAACCACTGTATTGTCTGCTACTTCAATCACTTCAGATACTCACTGTCAAATCCCACCTCTACTTTTCCCTCACCAGCAGAAAATTATCAACCTAAGAAGGAGCAGAGGGGGACAAAAGGCCTGGCTGCAACACCATTTTTAACTACTTTGAAACATTCATTAATTCAAAGGTCAGCTTACTTTCTGTTAGTCTAATGGTTTTGCATTACTAGAGATCATCAAGCCTGAAAAAGCCCAGCCATGTTCAGCCCTGTCAAACAACATCAACTTGCAAAGATCATGTGTATGCTTATATATATGTATGCACACACAGACGTATATATATCACAACCCCACTCAGCAAATGAACATTCTTTAGAAACAGAAATGCCTATTAACTATGTGTATTACTGAGGAATTTCTGCCTAACTCTCTAGCATCTTTACTTTTGATTCTTCCCAATACAGCCTGATTCACAAACATCTATCACTCCCAGGTATCATAAATACTTCTTCACAAAATCTATGGCCGTTGATCTCCATAGCCACCACTGCCATTATATTACCAGTTCAGAGGTAGACCCTTCAACAGGAACAAACCTGTCCACTAACTTTAGGAAATATACCGCAGACAGGAACAAGCAGCAGAGCTGCCTTAATGTGATATCCAAGGATCCTTTGGCTTAGTGGAATCCTCTGTTGGCACAGAACCAGCAAGACTGCTTCCTTATTATATAAAAGGATTAATTTGTTTATCTTTAGCAATGCAATTGTTGTTATACAAAATGAAGACTGTTCCTGTTTCTGGAGAGATTTCCCATCTTTTCTATGCATACATTAAAAAAAGCCTAATTGTAACAAATTCTGAGATTAGAGGCATGAAAACCTATTCATGAAAGAACTGAAGATACCAGAGCTGCTTTCAAAACAATAAAGACAAAGCAAACAGGTACTAGTTAAAAAAATTCAAAATGTTTAGGATTAGTCATTTTAGAGAATGTAGCATGTCAGATGAAAAATTAACATGATGAAAACATTAAAGGAAAAATATTGACAGCTGAAAGAAAAAAAGAAAGAAAATGTGAAGTATATGAATGCATACGCAGAGGTTGCATGTGCAATCTTGCAATACATATACAAGGAGTAAAAAGTCAATGAGGATTAGCAGAAAAGTCCAAAATGTAATCAAAAGTAAGGAAAAAGGAAATATGAGGCATAAAACATCAGCTACACAGCAGTACTGAGAAGATTAGAGAATGAAGTTAACAGAGAGTGCAAAAAATGATAAGAAAATTAAGGGTAGAAAATGAAAAGCAGATTGCATGAGGGTTTGAGATAAATCAGAATTTTTTAAAGTACATGGAGAAGAAGAGGTCAGCAAGGAGGAAAAGAGTAGGACCTCTCAGAAATGGGAAGTGTAATTTATTCACAGAAGAGGTAGTTACTGCTATCAGTTTAAACAAATCTTCATATCAATTTTCAGAAAGGAGGATATGGAATGAATACTAGAAAACACTCATACATTTTGCATTTCTTAGGTTATAAAGAGAAAATAATGAAATAAATTTTATCATTCAATGGGAACTGATGAAGCAATTGTACAGTGTGTTCAACTGGACTGCTTGTATCTGATTTAGAGAAGAGATTTTTGGAAGAGAGTCCGTGCTTTGTACAGCACTAAGCACAATAACAGCCTACTATAAATAAGTCATTGAGTTTGATCAAACTCTGGGAATAAATGATATGCTACAGGTGTCAAAGTAGTCAGGGGTTAAACTTTTGCTAGTATTACAAAAGGCTTTTTGGAAGCATATTTTGGCATCTGAAAACAGGAAGAGGTAAATAAATCCAAAACTGAGATAATCCAATTTATAATTATAAATTAATTTGGTAAATTTAAGTAACATTTAGGGTATATATGAGAAATGAATGCAACCAACTATGCATCTGTAGAGATGAGATTAATAATACCACTATATGTGTCTCATAAAAACATTAATCACTGCTTTGTGCCATAGACCCCAGAAAACACTATCAAAGTCAATGACAAAATGACAAAAATGTATTTTAAAATATAAACAAATAAATCTTTTTTTAAATCACTTTCATCCTTGTTAACTTCCTTAATATTAAAGACTTCACAAAAATCTGGGGAATATCTTTATTTGCTATTTGAAAGAATAACATGATAGAAATTTGGTCTGAATGGAAGAACTATTGCCTTTCAGGAGGCATCATCAATAAGAGCAGTGAATGAAGAAGTCTACTCACCAACAGTGATTAAGAGCAAACACCAAACAGCTATTTCATTCAGCTGAGGAATTCAACTTTCCTTGTTTTCTGAAACAACATGGAAAAAGGATTTTGCATGATCAGAGAACAAGAAATAGCAATAATCTTGTCTAGGTCCTTTTTCCAAACCAATAAATCATTTTAGAAGAGATTTAACACCAAAAAGTAGTCACAGATAATTGGTAAGATGCTAAAATACCAATACCAAGGCAAACCCATGAATACTTCTGACTTTCTATATTGTATTTATATTGCCTTTGTTTCTCAAAGCATCCATAAAATTGGACAAGACCTACAGGTAAATTATTTGTTTGTTCTTTCTGATACCTGAAGACTAGAAATAAAGAGTTAAACCAGTGTGAATTTCAGCTTTCACATAAAAAGTTTCTTCATTTCTGCTTTGTTATATTCATCCTGAAATAGGGATGATGGGTTGATAATGGTTTTTTTTTACTTCTATATATTTAACTTCATGTGAAACCAGAAGAGCTCATCTGCAATTTATGAAGACTACAGTCCATCACTTCTTCACTTCTAATGTCTCCAGCTCTTACTGGGCACAAGTTTCCTAACTGCTCCTACATTCTTATATTCCAGTTCCACTGGACCAGCAGGGAAATACTAACCAAAAAGTAAATAGTAAGAAGTACAAAAAATTAAATAATTCTAAATTTATGGAATTAATTGGAAAAGTTATATTCTTCAGAAACACTAAGTAATCTTAATTTTGTTCCAATGAGCTGACTCCGGCAGACTTACCAATGTATATCAAGAAATTATGACATCCTTGTGCCTTTTCTACACTAGTGGTTTTGGACTTTTGTAATTCCTTCTCTTTCAACTCTCTGCTCCCCTTCACCAATCCTTTATACCTTAAGGGCCACTCTGACCTCTCCTTACTACTAGGTCTTATTTGCTTGTCCTTAGCATTTGTAACGGTGGTGCATCCCACCAAAGAGAAATGAAGCAGTGTTTTAGACTAGATTAGTTTGGATCTTGTGCATATTTTGTCCCAGCTGATCTAACCAAGAATAGTTCCTTTTGGAAAAATAACTTCACATTTTCAGAAAAAAATTTAATTGGCTGTGCTACCAGTTTCAAACACCCTTAAATAAAAAATTTAATTACTGAATTATAACATGAAAATAACATGAAAGCAACATCTATATTATACGACATATTATATTATATGTGACATATTTATATATTGACTGAATATATTAGAAGAAGTCTCTCCCCAGAAGAAGATTTAGGTGATGTATGTTCAGTGTTGTAGTGGAGTTGGATATGCAGGTTTGACAACCGGATGAATGCAGAAGGGGAAAAACTATCAACATTTTCTGTTTCTGATCTTTGCCCCACTTTCTTCAATTTTCCTGCTAACAGTTTGGTCACACAGTAGTATCAAGCTGTGCTTTCCATCATACAGACTCTACTACTTTGGTTTCCTCACATGCTTTATTTTTATGCTGCTTCTTTCAGTAATTCAGGTGAAGACACCCTTCCTTGTTCAGAAAAAAAAATAGTTAAGATGCTAAACCTTATCCCCACTGGAACTCAGACCTCAGAATATATCTACTTGAAAATATATTTTAACATATCTAACTTAAACATGTTAAGAAATTATTTCTTAGGGCTACCCTTCACACAGGATAGGATTTAATTCCACATTAATTTAGTTGATGTAGTTCATTTTACCTTAACAAAGCTGTTTAATGCTCAGGGTATTCTTCCTGGCTTCCAGCTGCAGCTCCATAAAGGCCAAATCTCCCACAGGAGAAAGTAAATACCTGTCAGCTCTGTGTAGGTGTTTTACATTCTCTACATCAGTGTGATGGCACATGAGACTCAGGTTTAGACATAATACAGGATTTAGTCGTCGTGTACATCCATTCAGCTCTCTCCTACTCTAGGCTTTACCAGTTATACTGAGTCCACTGACCTCTTTGACTGCAATGTATACTGAGGCATCTAGCATGAGGAGGTTTTACCCTCAAACTGAATCCCAGTTGTAGTCTCTTTAGTTTTGTTATTTGGAAAGGAACGTGAAGGCTCGATCTCACATATGAGAAAGCTTCCTAAAAGGAGGAGTTGTTTTGTTCACTGGAAATAAATATAATGCAGAATATAATGCTCACTATTCCTGGCATCAATCCAGAAATGACAATTGTCAGTATGATGGAGTCTAAAGACCACAGTTTTCAGTAGACTCATGAACCAAAAGCATTCTTTCCTTGCCAGGACACGTTATCCCATATTTAGAAAAATCAAAGCTTATGTTATTCTTTTATCATGGATGGGTTGTTCATGGTGTGTGTGTAAAGTAGATCTTTATTTTAATTTTTTGAATGGTGGAAAATTTCATTGAAGGATGTAATATTAAGGCCTCGTTCACAGAAGAAACTTTGTTTAACAAGCCCCAGACACATGATCTGCAATGGTACATCTGGGATAACAAAACCATACAAGTGCTTATTGTAACACCACTGTGTTACCTGAGTTTCTATAATGATTGAAAGACATTTTGCAACTTAAGACACTTTTAGGCATCAGACTTCTTTATTTAGTGTTACAAAAAGACATACAACCTTTTAATGCAGTGAGGCAGTTCCTCACTTGCCATGTTAAGTATTATCATACACTTGTTCTTTTTGCTCAATTGCTTTGGTTCACTAGATTTTCATCTATTAGATGATTGTTTCTAATGTTCCAATATTTGTTATATGTATATACAGGTACTGCATTTCATGTACTATGACAGGTGGTTTCATTTGCATTCACAGAAATAGTTATTAAAATTACTGGTAGAAAATATATTTATTTGTGTGTATGTGCATATTTACACATACTGCAAAGATAATAAAAACTACCTAAATATTTTGATAAGATTTATTGGGGAAGTTATAAAACAAAATTCCTTGACATATAATTTTGTTTTTTCTTCAGTTTGTGTTTGGTAAATGTATAAAGCCATGAGAACAGGAAAAAGAGACTGGCCAGCAAGGATACTTCCTGGAAGTCAAAAATTATAGACAAAAAAATTAGAACTGTCAAATGATGAGTTAAACCTTCCAAAGAGATTCAAAATGAGTAGCAAATAGTTTTGTAGCCATCTTAATAAAAAGAGAATGAAAGAAAAAATGGTGTTGCTCTGCAAGGAGAAGGTAATACACATTGACGATAATTTGGGTCGAGTCCTCAATTAAATGAATACTTTGCTCTGTTTCCAATCTGGGTGATGAAACAGAACAAGTGGGCATAAGGAATAAGGAAAGATGCAGATAAATTAGTATCTCCTTCCATCTGACTAGGAAAATCTTGATATGCACATGTTTAGAGAACTGGATAATCCCCATCCAAGAATACTGAAGGAGTTAGCACATGCTTCAGCAGCAAGGATGCTTAATAAATCTATCACATTCTGTACATTGGACCAGAAATAGGAAATAGGATGTTTATTGTGAGGTGGAAAGAAAAGCATTTTGGAGCTATAAAGCCTGGAATACAACTCAAACTGTGCATGCAGCCAGGGAACACACGTGGAATAAACTAATTAAGAAAAGAATTAGAATCATACAGTTAAAAAGTGAGATTAAATGCAGCAGTCGTGTACCTAAGGTAAATCACATAACATTTCCTGAACTATTTTCTTTATTAAACTGATTCTTGGAAAAAGTGCTAGATATAATCTGCCAAGACTTCAGCAAAATCATTTATATGGTGCAATACAAGAAACTATAAATGAAACCATAGAAAACAGGATTTATAAGAACTCTTCGGTAGGTAAGAAACTGTCGAAACCGGGTATAACAGTCTGACAGGATAATTTTGACATTATTAATCACAGAATTGTAGAATGGCCTAGGTTGAAAAGGACCTTAGAGATCATCTAGTTCCAACCCCCCTGCTGTGGGCAGGGTTGCCAACCACTAGAACAGCCTGCCCAGGGCCCCATCCAGCCTGGCCTTGAACACCTCCAGGGGTGGGGCATCCACAACTTCTCTGGGCAACCTTTTCCAATGCCTCACCACCCNAAGAGCTCCATGTCTTTCTTGTGCTGGGGGCCCCAGGCCTGGACACAGTACTCCAGGTGGGGTCTCACAAGAGCAGAGTAGAGGGGCACAATCACCTCCCTCTCGCTGCTGGCCACCCCTTTTTTAGTGCAGCCCAGGACATAGTTGGCCTTCCATTAGCTTCTCATGGGCCCACTTCTCCAGCCTGTCTAGGTCCCTCTGGATGGCATCCCTTCCCTGTATTGTATCAATTGCACCACTCAGCTTGGTGTCATCTGCAAATTTGCTGAGGGTGCACTTGATTCCCTCATCTATGTCGTTGACAAAGATGTTGAAGAACACCGGTCCTAAGACAGACCCTTGAGAGACCACTTGTGACCAGCCTCCATCCAGGCATAGAGCCGTTGATCACAACCCTTTGGCTGCAACCAGCGAACCAATTCTTTATTCTTTGAAGAGTCCATCGTTCAAATCCATACCTCTCCAATTTAGAGAGAAGGATGTGGTGAGGGACCATGTCAAAGGCTTTGCACAAGTCCAGGTAGATTACATCTATCGTCCTTCCTTTGTCCACCAATGCCGTCACTCCATAGAAGGCCACCAGACTGGTCAGGCAAGATCTGCCTTTGGTGAAGCCATGTTGGCTATCTTGGATCACCTCTTGGTCTCGTGTCTTAACATGGCTTTGAGGAGGATCTGCTTCATGATCTTCCCAGGCACAGAGGTGAGTCTCACTGCCCTGTAGTTCCCCAGGTCTTCTTTTCTCCCTTTCTTAAAAATGGAGTAATATTTCCTTCTTTACAGTCACCAGGGACTTCACTCAACAGCCATGATTTTTCAGATAAGATGAAGAGTGGCTCAGCAACTACATCAGCCAGCTCTTTCACAACCCTGGGATTCATATCATCTGGCCCCATAGACTTACATATATTCATTGTCATGAGGCCATCTTGGACTTGCTCCACTGTTACAGTGGGAAGGATTCCGCTGCTCTCACTCTCAACCCTTAAGTGGGTTTCTCCAGGATTCTGTGTTGGGGTAGATCTTTGATCATGTTTCACTAATAGTTTTATGCAGAACAGGGGGCGTACTAACAACAAAAAGCAGAGAGACCTCATCAGCATCAAACAGGAGATCAGTGAGGGAGAATGGAATGGGCAGGAAAACTCCAAATAAATTTGAATGGTACCAGAGAATCCATACTGATGTGCTTACTGACTTTTAAGGAGAAATCAGCTGAAGACAAGTGAAAGGAAACATTAGATTTTGTTAGCTGATGACAGATTAGCATGGATACATTGGACACGTACGTACACACTCCATAAGGCAACGTTTTGTGGTGCTGGCCTAGTTTACTCTAAATGGACAAGCCCTGGTACCACTGGTGCAACATTCTCCTTACACTCACCCGTCCTAAAATAAGTATCCTCTCAGACCTCAGTAGGACATATTCACAGAAAAGGGAAATTCCTATAACAGGAATGGGAGCAGAGAAGAAGAGTTAGAATTATTATCAGACTAAAAGATCTTGGCTTCTTAGTCAAGTAAAATTATTGTGACAGTTGAAGTATAAATCTGTCAGTATAGCAGGAGGGTAAATGCTAGAGAAGGAAAAGGGAATACTGAGTTAAGAGCAAATTTGCTGCATTTATACAGACCATTTAATAGTTATATCATGTAGTAGAAGGAGAATATATTGGATGACAGAAGAGGTCTTAGGCACTACGTAAAACTTTTTTTTAAGCTTTTTATTCCTCAATAGATGTAACTGCAAAGATATCTCAAACAAAATAAGTCATGGTATCAACAAACTCATCTATAATATAACAAATGTTTAAAGAAAAATCATTCTTCTGGCTAAGCATTCCTGTTAAGATTTTTAAAACATACAATTAATTAATGATAAAATATCTACAAAAAGTGTCTCCTTGCAGTTGTTTTTCAGGGGAAAAGAA
>VZTO01001006.1:13411-35348 GCA_013400615.1 Syrrhaptes paradoxus | reverse complement strand
GCTCCCTGCCCGGCCTTGCCCTCCCCCGCGGGGCTGGGCGGGGGGTGGGTTACCGGGGAGGGGGGGAGGCTTTGGGCAGCCGGGGGGCCGCGGTTTGGCGGGGCTGGGGGGCCCGTCGCTGTAACTCGGCACTTGTCACCGCGAGGCGCTGGGTTCCGCGGTGCCGGGGTGAGGGATGTGCCGCGGGTTCGGCGGCTGCTTCGTACACTCGGTAATATTGCAAAATAATAATAAAAGAGTGCTGCGGAGGTGTTGCATAACTGGACGTGCTGCTCCCGAATGCCCCGCTTCTGTGTTAAGCGGAAATACGGAGCGATGCTGTGTTCGGGGCTGTTCGGAGCATCCCGGATCGTTAACGGCCTTGGGGCCATCAGGCTCGGGACCAACAGTCACGGGAGAGGCGTTGGAAATCGGCATCCAGCTTAAGAAAATAAGTGGTATCGTTGTTGATAGAATAACAGCCTGTTGGTAGTTACACCCTGATACGTCCTTGGCTTTACTTCCCCTGTGAAAAGTGTGTTTAACGCCGATATTTTTATATCATATACGCTGGAATCGAATTCCCCTCTGCCTCCAGCCTGGTTTGGTTTTTGACGCAGTGCCTTGTGTGTCCCATATAGTCAGGTGTTTTAGAAACACACCCAGTGCCCATATGCTTTTTTCTTTAGACTTGTTAACATCTAAAAGGGCAGTTTTGTGTCAAATATTGTCGTTAGAATTTAGCATTAATGTTTCGTTTTGGAACACTAAAGCTAATGTGAGTTTGTTTTAACTTTTCAGTCAGTTGATGTGTTATTGATCATTGCTCCCCATGTCACCGTGAAGCGAGGGTAGAGCAGGTCAAATTTGACACTTGAAAATAAACAAGGTCAAGGTTATTTTGTATTTTCAATGTCTAAGTGTTGACATCTTTGCTCATAACTTTGTTTATATAAGGTTAAAAGTGTTTGTGAAACTTAAAATTGTCTTTAAGTTGAAATTAATTTGCATATTTCCTGCACTTACGATAGCATTAAGGAATGGAAACTGGGTTTATATACACATACGTCCACACACAGATATGTGTATTTAAAAAATTGACTGATTAATTTCTTTAAATTTGGCCTGGTTTGCATCTTTCAGGTTGTTATAATTTTTTCTGTATTAAAGTATATTACTAAATGAGGAAGAACTCAATGATTTAACTGACAGAATTCAGGAAAACTTATTAAAAAAATAATAATCTCAAGTGCTCAGAAGTGTCAGCTGGTTAAGGGTCACGGGAAGGATTTTGGGGAAGGATTACAGCTATATGTACTTGTTTGTGAAAATTTCAGACTTTAAACTTGCTTGGGCGGCTTTTCATAAATTTGTCAATTCATTTAGTTGAAAGGCCATTTTCCTCCCTTTTCTGTCTTTGCTGCTTGTACCTTTCTGAACTAATAATCTGTTACCTCGTGGGTGGTACTTTGGTCATAGAGGTAATGTGAGCTTTATGGTGCTGTTTCCTCTTTAGGAAAGGTAGATCGGAGCCGTCATAACCGTGTGGTACAGTAAGTTGTAAAGGAGCTTCAAAACTGGATGGTGGTCAGGCATATGACCATATTTGTGCTCTCAAAAATTCTTTCCTGACGAGTTGCTTGCACGGAAGATTTCAAATTTGTCAGGCACGTGGTTTTGAAAAAAAAACAGGATGAGAAAAAATGTTAAAGAAACTCTGAGCTGCCTGTAAGGGGGTGTGCTTCCAGCCCGGTCACTGGTCTGGTGGCACTCAGTTGCTCTCTGATGAGCTGGGGGGTGTGAGAGGGTATTTGGGGGGTGTTTTTTTCTCCTAAAGGCTAGGGGAAGAGTGTCCGGCTTGTCATAGCTAAGGGTACCTTAGTCTGTCAGCTGTGCTGCTAGGGACACAAATGTCTGTCTGCCTTTTTGTTGTAGGTATAGGTGGAGGCAGAGAGGTGTATGCTGCCAGGCTGATGCGGAAAAACCTACTTCACTAGCAACAGAAATCCCACAAGGATATTGCCTCAAAAGGGATAAATAGTCATTCTTCAAAATTCTTTACTGTCTGAATACTTCTGGTGAATGGAATTAGATAAGGTCTGGGGGAATTCTAGAGGAACTGGTATTAAATGACAGTTACCTTTGATCATTCTCCTCTGGCGGTGTTTGGAGGGCAGACAGCTGAGGTGTTTCTCTGGGGGGTCAGGAGTGCTGCTCCCACAGCCGAGGCGGTGCCTGCCCAAGGTCTGGAGCAGGAGCAGTTCCAGATCAAGAATGGGCAAAACAAGTGTCTCCTCGGTAACGCTTCTGATGCTGACCTGCCTGGGAAGGGCCGGGGCAGAGGCAGGGTTTTGAAGTTGTGTTATTGGATGTGGTTTATAGTGCTAAGCCAAAGTGTAGCTTCTTCCTTTTTGATGTAGTTCATTGATTTCCGTAGTATTTTGTCACTAATGCATAAACACAGAACTTGTTAAATGGGTAGGAATGTATTCCGAAAGCTCAGATACTGCATCAAAAGACTGAAAGGGCAGACATTGAGTTGCGACTGAAAATTTTGACGTGAGTGCACTGTACTGCTCTAGCTGTACCCAGAAGTGTGGGTAAGGGCTAAGCTGTGGACTTTGAAGCTTTATTAGGCTGATAATTTTATATTGATAGTAATTCCTGCGTGTCTAGTGAGCATGGACTAGAACCATTATCTGAAAGCTATCAGGTTTTTACGCTGGCCTGTGGAAAAACTTGCTGCCTCTCATTCAGTTCATCCACTTATCAGTTGTTGAATTTGCTGATGCTCAGCTTGTCCCTGTTGGCAAGAAGCTGCAGTTGGTCTCCAGGCAACGCAGGTCCGGCTGAGCATCTCTGTGCCTTGCTTGAAGAGATGAAAATTTTCCATTGCGGGGAGAGGATTTTTCCCCTGGCTAATTCTTTTATCTGGCTTTCTGTCTTGACCAAGGTTATTTTATCTTTGAAACAATATAGGGATAGCTTTAAAATATTAAAGGGTACATTTTAAAGTTTGAAGGTAAAACTGTAGGTGTGCATTTCTGTAGCTTTTGTTAGAAGTATCTCATTATAATGTTATTTTTGAGCCTTTCATAATAACTGCTTTGTTTCAAAATAATTCTTTTATTCCCCCTTTTGCAAAAACTGGTATGACACAATATTGTGTGCTGTGAGTAGCTGGAAATTTCTCCTCCTGCAGAGTCTGAAATATTGCAGCCCTCATGGAAGCAAAATTGTTTGTTCACATGAAGGTCTAACATTGGCTGTGTTTAATCTGGTGTTTAGGAGCTTCAAGTCATCACTGAAAGCTTTTGGAACTTCTTGACTTGTATAGCACTGAGTCTTTGAAGTCCTGACCGTCTCAAAGACTGGCAGTGTTAGACAAAGGTAATGATAATCTTTGTAATGGGTACAGAAAGTGCTCTCTCACTCTGCTGGTTATCAGCTATTTCACCTGCAGTCTTTTTTGACCCAGTGGCTGGATTGCTGGTGCGTGTGGAGGATTGTCTGGTGGGGATAGTTGGAACCAGTTAGTGCACAGTTTTGCATTGTTTTTCTGGAAAAAGAAAGGCTTGCTCATAACATGGTTTTGGCCCCTGAGAGTCTTGCTTTATGAAGACAAAGTCTGTGCGTGTGCCATGATGAATGGTTGGGCAAGAGACAGGGTGCAGGCAGTGGCTGGCTTGGAGCTGTGTACGTGCTCATCAGCCAGCTAATGGCCCAGACAGAACAGGTAAGTGCTGAGTTCAGGCAGTAGCCTTTCAGCTGTACTGCCTCTCCTCACCCGTCTTCTGTCCTGCTGTGTTGACATCCAGAAAGTTGGAAGGAACAGGGGAGAAAAAAGGTTTGGATGGCTTGCTGAAACTGGTTAATGATGCCGCAGGTTGTTGAGACTTACAGTGGACAAGCTCGAGGACAGGAGATACAATTATTTAGGAAATTTTTCTGCAGAAAATCACACTTAAAAGAAGCAAGAGGGTTCGGGGTTTTTTTTGGGGGGTGGCAGTATATGACAGAATCTGTATTAGAACAAGCACAGAGAAAATGTTGACTCTGTTTTCTTGGAAGCACAGCGGGCTTTGAGCATACCCAATTAGCTGTGCAGTGCTGTGATGCAGAAGTTTCCTACAGTACCCGAAACCTTATCAGGAATTGTGGGTGCTGCCTAATTTTATGCTTATTGAAAATGACCTCTTTAACATTTGCTCTTTTCCTTTTTCATATCTTTTTCCAGAAGAAGATTTTGGATATATGGAGAGAATGTGATGGCAATTTATAGTTTTTTGGGTTTTTTTTGCAGTGACATCAATTAGATTAATGTAGTTCCTTGTTACAAAGGTGAAGAGGGAAGCTGCTGACATGATAGGCATCATCTTGATGTGTCTGAGGTGCTGGCACTTCCAGAAGATTGAATTTAACTGAAGATATGAGGTTAAATTGGGTGGATGTGTTCATAGCGATACAACTGGGATTGTAACTAGGAATCTGTTCAAGCTAACTTTGGAAAAAATGTGGATCTGGCTTAATGTAACCAGTCAGTTTTCTGAAGAGACATCTGTGACTATTACAGTTGAGCATATAGTTCTAGATGGAGAGGGAACAAAATGTTTTTGGCGAATCATTTCAGAATTCGTGGAAATAAATAGTGTCTCAAGGAGGATGGGTAAATGAAATGCTGATGGAGCTGCAGTGAGTTGCTTGGTGAGTGGAGGACTGTCTTCCAGGTCAGTTGAAACAAAACCTTTCACATATTGAAATGTAAATACTGTGGGGTGTCTCTTGCTCTCAAGAGCAAACAATGATTTAACATCACTATGCACAGTTTGCTGGCAAAAGGTAAAATAGTCTTGACTTCTTCATGAAATATTTTTTTTCTTTTTTAGAAATACAGAATTGGAACATGAGCGCAGTGTGGATGGTGGTGCTATATTGCAGGTTTTCGAAGAGAAAATAGGGTTTTGACAGTCATCCTGTCCAAGTCTTGCCTTTTCGATTAGTGGTGGTTTCTCTTTGAAGACAGTTGTGTAAAGCACGCTTGCTTGTGCTGTAAAAATTCCCTGTAAAGCAACAGATGTGTTTAAGGGAGTAAGACTTAACTATAGTTGCAACCCATTACCTGGGTTGATAAAACCAGCTCTGCCAGCGGGGGTATGAGAGCAATATAGCCAAGTTCCTGCAAAAGCTTCCTTTTACAGATTACTGAAGTCTATAAGATTTTTTTAGTTATTTTTTTATTCTACTGTTTAAACCTGTAAACTGTATGATATTAAAAATTATTAATTCTTTGACGGTGGTTATTATGGTGAGTCTGTAATTGGCCCCAGATGGTGTACTATGAGATCACTGAAAGATGAAACATGAAATACGTACATAATTTTTTTTAAAAAGGCATTTTTGAAGTACTAGGCAGGTGGGCTTGTACAAGAGGTCATTGTCTCTCTTACTAGGGAGAAGCTGTGCTTGAAATTATGGATGATTACCCATATAATAACCCAGTTATTTTTGTAAGTCTTCTTAGGGAAAGAGCACGCAGAGGCCACTGAATCATATAAACTCTTCCCTTTAGGGTGCATGTCTGGGTTGTGTTACCTGATTTGGGATGTTTTCAGTAGTTTGACATGTTTTGAAACATAAATACAATATTAAAAGATACATTAAGTGCATCTCATGAACTTGAGATGTTCCATCTGTCATGATCGTCAGAAGTAAAGTCTGGGAACCTATGCTTGAAGAATTAAAAATGTGGATGGGCATTTGAAGCCTGCCTGTTTCCTTCTGGGCAACTTTGAACAGGTTTATACAAAAATGTGTGGCAAATCAGTCACAACTCAAGGGCCAGTCACAAAGATGCCATGTTCTTCTGTTGAGTGGCTAGAAATACAGTTACCAGACTGCTAAATTCACGGTAATGAGAAAGGCATAGCTTTGGATTTATTTTAATCTTAATGCAGGAATTTTGGGGGGTTTTGGTGCCTTGAGTAACACTTTCGTGTGTGTAATCCACACAATTTAGCTCTTGCTGTCATATTTTCAGAAGATTAAAGGCTAAATGCTATTTTGGTTTCTCCGCAACAAAGGACAGTATTGTCTTTTTATAGCAACTGGTGGTTTTAGCTGCTGGTGCCAACATACTGTTTTAAGATGGATCAGTTTCTAAATAGGAAGTTTAAGTAGCTTAGTTTTGGTGGTTCAGGTTTCTTAGTTTCCATGGCATTTTCACTTGGAAGAGCTAGTTCTTAAATTACATAATCCCTGGAAAAACTACATGGGTCAGAATTGCATGCTCTTTTCTGTCTGAATATGCTTAGTAACCTGTAACTTGTCTTTATTTTAGTTCTAGGGAGGTAAAAAAAAGCCTTACTTGAGAGGTGGAACTCTGGCATTTCTCCAGGGCTTTGTGTATATAGTTCTTAAGCTCACAGATCACAAATGGTGCAGGGAAAGCTGAAAGCTGTTGCTTTTGGGGATGTTGAAATATTAGTTGCACTGAGCACGTAATCTCCTTATTGAGGTTTGAGAAGTTGCAGCTGAGGGGTTTCTGTGCATGCTTCTGTTCAGAAAAATCTAGAAGCTCTTGGAGACCACCTTGGTTACTGACTTGCTGTCCAGAACAAAAGGATTGGGGGCCCGGGTCTCCTGGTGATGTAGAGCTGGTTTGAGGATGATAGGGATTGTGATTGTGCATGATGAACAATAACAGAACATTACACAGCTTCAGATTTGTTCAGAGTTTGCTCCCTTAATACGTTATGCTTAGATATATCAGTATTCCATAATTCTTAGTTTCATCTGTTGTAAGTTGTGTTGAAAAGTCTTCCTGGTATTTGCTGCAAGAGGTGGCTCTGCAGCTTTAATTCATTGAACTGGTGAACAGATACTTTCCACCTGATAATAAGCGTTCGTTCTCTGTGAGAGTCCTTTGCTCACAGACTAATGTTGAAACTAGGATTAGCTTTCTGCACTGATGGGCCAGGACAGCTATCCCGTTAGCTCTGCTGCCATCCCACAGGGGTTTGCACACATTTTTTTCATAGAATCTTTATGCATGAGTTAATGTATAATTCTGGTTCCTACATTCAGTCTCTCTTGTGTGATTGATTAAATTGAGGATTTTTTTCCTTTTTTTCCTGAAGTTCTTTCATTTTTCCAAACTACAGTAACGTGTTGCTGCAGTTACCAGCTATTTCCTAAAGACAGATTTTTTAAAATATTACTTTCCATCAGCACTTTCAGCAAGCAGGTGGGTTTTTTTGATTGGTCTAGCCAAAGCACCTTCCATTCAGCAAGAAGAATTTGTGCTTTTTTTGGCTTTTAGTATCTGTAGGTGATGATAGACCCATGACTGCAGTGCCTGACTCCCATCACCCTGTGGTTTACCAGTGAAGGCTACAGCAAAAGTGTTTCTGCTTGGAAAGGGAATTCACAGGTTGTCTCAAAAGGTAGGTGTGGAGGAGTTGGCAGTTTACTCATTTTACTTTTGGATTTGTAAGCGTTCCTGCTGAGTATTGTTACAAAGCCTCATGCTTACTCAGCTCTGAGTACAAGTCATGTGGAGATAACTTAATGGTTGTTACATTGATTTGTTGCAGAAGAGCTTAAATAACCTTGAGTTGTGTAGAAACTTACAGCTCAGCAATTTTTTTTTTTGCCATCCCAACCCCTTGGTTTAAAGATATACTTACTAAAAAAGAAGGGAGTTTTTCCCCTCTGGTATTTCTTTTAAAATAAGCTCAATGGAGTGGTTTTCTGATATACCTTATGGCTCTGGATATTTCCAGACAGTAGCCAAATTTGTCAGCGAGTGCTGCAAAGACCTGCAGCATGATGCTGCCTTGTGTCATATTTTGTTCTTGTATTTGGGTAAAGCAGAAAACAAGAGAGCTAAAAGGCAATTTGATCACTTGTGTGAGGTCTCTTCCCAACTTGCTGCTGTGGCACTGCCCCTCTCCCCCCGTGATGCTGAAGGCTGTTAAGTCTGTTGTGTTAAATTTGCATTACTTGTAGTTTAGGGGATGGGTTTTTCTGTCAATGCACTCTACAGAAGATGAGCTTTTTCTTTAAAATTAGTTACCAGAGCAAGTGTTTGCTTCCTGTAATCATGCAGATTTTAAGGCTGCTCTTAAGGCTTTTTCCAAAACCATTGTATTCATATGAACACATTGTTATGTGGGCTCTGCATTTCTACCTTAATGAGATAAGAAGCTAGAAACTACGGCTTTTATTGCTCTCCAACTTAGTTATGTTGTTACTGTTGAAGATAGAGAAGGTTTCAAAAGCATCCTAGCGTGGGACTTGCGTTATATCTAGAGGTATATCTACAAAAGCAGTTGTGATAAATGAATGCAGAGATCCTTTTTCTGTGAAGACTAGAAAAAAATCTATTGTGCATGGTTTGCTTCCTAATCTGTATGCAGTTCATCTTTAAAATGTGATTTTGTATTTCTGATATGGTTTAAGGCAGCTGACGGGACACTGGTGAATTTGAGTGTCTCCATTCTAGTCTTAAGAACTTCTGGGGCAGAACACACAGGAGTAACTTCAATTTGTGAGGCAAGCAACAGCTGAAGTGCATGTTAGGAGCAGTTCCTTATTGATATTAGACTGGGCAGATCTGCTAATAAAAGTGTTATGTGTAGAGGAATGGCATTAGTTCTCATCAAAATGAATCACAAGTTGTGCAAGACCTTTGAGCCTGAGCATGTTTAATATATCCAATAATGTTTTTCATACACTGGTGTTGCATCCTCTGCTTTGTGTTTTGTGTTCTTTGATTCAAGGAAGGTACCTTGCTGTTTGTAAAGTAACAGAATACTAGGCATGTAGTTTGGTCACATAGGGACTTGTAAAATTCCTGTAACTATTCCAGCTTGATAGGTATATTGTAGGTTCTTTAGCTGTGTTCATTCTGCTTCCATTGTGAAGGGTTATTATCTTGAGCGTTGTAAAGGCTTTTCAACTCAGACCTGAGGTGCCTTTCCAATTTTGTGAATGAAACAGGTGGTGGGCTCTCACACACATAACATACATTGTCCACATTTGCATGTTCTTGTGTTCTTTCTTAGCTGATATTAATTTCTTCCTGAGTGTTCCTTGGGTTGAAGCAGCATTCTCATTGGCTTCTCTAACAGGTCACTGGGACTCTCTTCTGGTGTCTGGCTGTGCCGTTCTGCTGTTTCCTCGGAACCTCGGGAAGGGGTTAGCTTTGTGGGAAGGGGTTAGCTTTGTGGGGTTCTAGTGTCCCGCAGTAGCTCTGCTCTGCAGGTAGCTACCCCCTCAGCTTCCCCTTTGCCCTAGCCCAAGAAGTGAGAAAAGGACAGGCAGAAGGCTTTGCTGCCTTGCTATTTCTGTCCCCGTAAAGCTGATTTGTGGCTATTTGGAGCTGCATCGTTGAGCACCCGAAGTAAAAAGTCTGCACTTGAGAGAACCCAGTTTAGCAGATTGCTGAGGCAGACAGCTCTGCATGGGTACTTCTGCTATTACAAAGTTTTAGGAAAAGGTGGTTTTGAGGTTGTTACAAAGGAAGAACTGCTGCTTAATTGGGAGCTGTGCTCTCCAGAGGATGTGTGTTAATGCAGTGACGTGTGGGACTAAGTCGAGAATCTAATGACATGAAATACCTTCCAAAGAATGCTGTCACCTGAGATTAATATTAAAGTTTGAAAACATGAGCTCATTGTGGTATTCTTTCAATGGTCATTGTCACACGTGGATGAGACTAAGACATCTGTCTGTACGTGTCACTTCTGTGTTACACATTTGGGGTTTAAATATCATCTACTGTTTACTGTAAGAATGACATGGCTCAAGCTATGAGTGTCAAGTCTCTAGACAAGTTTTTATTTGCTTTCTTCAACTTAGGTCAGATTTTTCTCTTAAAATGCTTGATGTGTGAAGGAGTAGTACATCTGCTTTATTTGCCGATATGTCCTTTGAACAAAAGGTCTTAACTAAAAGCACTTACTTAAAAGCACATAGGAGGGATGTGGTGCCAGATCTCACTTTTTCAGAAAAGGCTAAAGTAGCAGGAGTAGTCCTGGACAATTCTGTGCTTGGCTGGAGTGTGGCGTGCCGTGGTGTTGTCCAGACCACTTGGGCGTATAGGAAAGCAAACAAGTTGAGCTGCTGCTAATGAGCTCCCTGAAGATGTTTTAGGTAAACAAGGTGTTGTGCACTGTCTCTGATGGAGGTGTGTTTTTCTAGAGTCGTTTCTACAGCAGAGACATCTTCCAGGCTTAGCTCCTGACGCAGCTGTGCTCTGGTGCACTAGGACCAGCCCTAATGAGGTGTTGGAGGCTAAGGGATGTTGCAAGGTACTTTCTAAGTTTCAGTTGTTGCTGCTGCTGCCAATCAGTGTCTCTACATCGGGGTAATTAGGAAGGCAGCCACAGAATAGTAATGCTGTCCTGGAAAGAGTGGTGCTGTTCAAAGTGGCTCTGTCACCACAAGATCATGTACATGTCTGTAGCTGTGCCTCGGTGAAAGCCGCACTCTTCTGGCTCTCCCTGGGAAATTCCAGAAGACTGGAGGCATTGATGTTTCTAGGAAATCCTGATGAAAACTCTTGAGACTTGTAAAATTACTGGTGCATTATACAAACAGACTGATGCTTAAAATTTCTCTAATAGGAAATGGAATCGACTCTCAGCTTACTCAGGAACTAATGTGGCTCACTAAGCGTGTGTTCGGTGAAAGGTGGAACTATGTTACACGTCTGCTGGTAAGCCCACCAACAGTTGAGTCTCCCATGAGGAGTAGTATGGCCCTGTGGGGAGTGGTGGGACTGGGGGGAGGCACCGAGCAAATCTGTGACTCTAAAGCATTAACAGTGCCACCTTCCGACTGCGGCAGCTGCCGAGGTAGATGGGACTGCCTGGTTCTGGAGCTCAGGCCAGGGGACAAGGCTTTCCCTGCCGCCTGGGCACTGCAGTGTTGCTCAGCTTGGCTGTAGTTAAATAGATTTTTGGAAGTGGCTTGTGTCCTGTGTGGAATTGAGAGGCTTTTACCTGTGTGTCTCCAAGATGTTGATGTTGAGGCAGATGAGAAAGTTCTCTGGGGATGCAGTGGATTTCAGTGTTATGAAAAATACTAGGAAAGTAGTACAAATAGAGACGGAAAGTTTACTGATTTTCCTCTGATCTTAAAATATAAATAGAATATCAGAAGAGAGTATTGTTTCTGGGAAATACTATTCCAGGTTAATTTTTACGTATTCTTGCAGAGAGGGCCTGAGTTTTGTTTTCTGTGTTAATTTATTTTTTAAAAGTGCTAATAACCTCTTGTCAAATAAGGCTCTTGAAAGAAAGGGGGCAGAGGGGAAGCAGAAGCAAACTAGTGTGTAGTGAGTAAAACCCGATTGATCTGTTGTCCTTAGGTGCAGGTAAACATTCCAGGAGCTGGAGTTCAGTTGATCGATCTGTTGGTTTTTTTAAGCAGTTTAGTTGTTTAATTCAGTGAATGTCCTTACGTACAGGTCATGCCGTAGGCGTCTGTAGTTCTGATGGTGCCACTGCTTTAAGCCTGCAGGTCTTTGCTTTTCCCGTTAATGTAAAGCTGTTAAATATCTAAGGAGGACAAATAAAAATAGACCTGTGACCTAGAACACTTTGTAGTCTCTTGAATTAAGTGCATTATTGTTCGTGCAATGATCTTCAGGCAAAATAAGTCCGAGGTTGTTTTTAGCTGCAAAAAGTTAATCATTAAAGCTCGGGTCTAAAATTAGAGCAACTTCACTTAAAAATTTACTGGAAGGTAAAGAGCAAGACAGTCATGTTTTGTTGTTTTTATCTTTGCTCCTTTAATTGCCTATTGAAGTGCAAGTTGCATGGGACCGGAGGCTGGCCGCAGCTGAGCAGGGCGGTCGCGGGGTCCCGCAGCAGATCTCGGGATGCCGATGGCTCAGGACGCTGCTTTCCGCGGGGCTTACGCAAAACGAGTTCTTGGAAAATGCCTTGTTGGCATCGTGGTTTTCAGCTGAAAAGTTTACAGCTGTGTAATATTTCAAATATCTGGCGTGCTGTTGTGCACAAGCGGGTGAAATGTGTGTCCAGCCCGGAGCCCGGCAGTTCCTGGCTGCTGTCGGGCCGGGGGGCATCGCGGGTGCTCTCGGTGAACGGCGGGTGGCTGGGGCTGGCCGCGGACCTGCGCAGGGGGCAGCGCTGCTGCGCCCGGCTCTGTGAGCGGACGCTGGAGGGCGTTAGGCGGACCTTGAAGCAGGACTCGCCAGGACTTAGCATCGATATTTTTAAAATAAAGAAAAAGCCGGGAGCGTTAGCCGTGGCTCGCCTCTGGCTAGCGCTGCCCGTGCGCATGCGCGGCCTGGCCAGGCGGGGCAGGCACCCCGCGGGGATGTCCGCGGTGCTCATGCCCCTCCCCTCGCGATGTCCGCCCCGCCCCGCGGGGGCTCCCATTGGTTGCGGCGTGCTGAGGGGCGTGTCTGCTGGCCCACTCCCCGCCCCTCGGCTCCCACGCCCCGCCCCGCGGGTGCTCCCATTGGTTGCGGCGCGCTGAGGGGCGTGTCCGCGGCGTGGCTCCCCGGCTGTACGGAGCGGGCCCGCAGTCGGCCGCACCCGTCAGTCGGGCGGCGGCGCGCCCAGGTCCGGTCGCAGCTCCGCGCTCCCCTGGGCCCGGAGGAGCCCTGACGGCTCTGCCCGCGGCAGCGGCTCGCAGCCTTGCCTACTTACCCCGGCCTCAGCGTGCGGGGAGACTGACGGCACGGCGCTCTCTTGTGTTTGTTTTAACAGACTTTTGAATCGCAATAAACACCTTCAGGTCTCGGAGACTTCTGGCTCTGAACTGCCTTCACTACCATCGCCGCCTTCTGTCTAATGTGCTACAAGGATGAGCCCAGCATTTGGAGCTATGGAAGTGGAGCACTATTCCAAGGGAGTCCTGCTCGAGCCTTTTGTCCACCAGGTTGGAGGACACTCCTGTGTCCTCCGGTTTAATGACAAGACCATTTGTAAACCCCTTATTCAGAGGGAGCACCAGTTCTATGAGACTCTCCCAACAGAAATGCGTAAATTCACTCCACAATACGAGGGTAAGTTACCAAACCTTAGGATGGGGTTGGGCTTTTTCTTTCTGTAAATACAAGCGTGCTGTGCTCTGTTGTCTCTGAAATCTCTTCTGTGTGGAAGAGATTTTAGGGTTTTCTTTTCATGTATTTTGATGTTGTCTGAGGCAGGCTGTGGAGATGCAGGGTCGCAATGTTTGCCAAGGTGGTGTTTGGGCTGACTAACAGCATTAGATAGAGCAGCTCTGCTGGTGATAGCCCATATATCTCCCTTAGGCACAGGTAAGTAGCTAACAGCTTGTGAATGTTTTCAGTAATTCTCTGCTTTTTTGTGGATTTCTAATTTTTTTTTTTTGCCACTTGTTTAATGTTTGTTTACAGGGATTTGGTAAGATTGGTTGACAGTGTTCTGTGTAAGCTTAGTTGTGGTCCCTTTTGCGTTTGGATTTCTCTTCTGACTCTCATTTTGGTCACAATAAATATGTGTCAGTAAGGTGTCTAGTTGAACATTTGCAGTGTTGTTTCTGCCATTAAGGAAATGAAAATTCATGGCATTTAGGTAGGCAAGGATCAAGTAGCCGTTGATGAGGCTGAGTCAGATGTTACGTAGGAGTGGAAATTCCAGTTCTCCTAAGCATTGCACTAGTTAACAGAAACACTTTTCTTTCTCTTCTCTATGCCATCAACTGCTGTCTGGTGATTGATAAATAATATGTCTGAAGCATTTTTTTTTAAATGGAGTTGCTTTTTAAAGCACGTTGGTTTTTAACAACCATAAAGGTGATTATTTTAATAACCATAAGGGTGGTGAAGTTTTGCATACTGTTTGTGAAACTGGTGGAAGACTTCAGAGGCGATGTTTCAGAGTTAATACTCCCTGTGTGCTTACACAGACTTTTTGGCATGTCTAACTACAAGTTCTGTTGGACTGGAGGAAGATGTGATCTTTGAATGACACTTCTCAAAATGTAACAGAACAATTGTACTAGTGTATATGGCTTTGTGGGGAGGGCTTTAGGGGTAAGGGGCCTCACTGGGTCCGTCTCTGTTATTTTTTTCCAGGATAAAGCCAAAGGCCATGTGCTAGCTGGCTCCCCTTTTTTCCTGTTGTCCTTTCCTTTGTGGCAGCAGGACTGTCAGGCAGAGCTGCCGTGCTCCCTGCCCCAGCCACTGTAGGTCTCGGAGCCTCCTGCCCAGCTCTGAAGTGACAATTTCTCGGCGAGACCTCTCTCCTCGGGCCTAGTGATGAGCTGCAAGAACTGTGCAGACTGATCGATATGAAAATAAAGAGAGAGGACTGAAAAATAAAATTTAAAAATCTGACAATTGTTATGGCTTCTTCATTAACCACGGCACCTTGCTAATGTAGCGCTGAGCAATGCCAGGGCGCTCCGCTAGGACTCTTTAAATGCAATGAAGTGTTCTAGAGACTCTTGAGGGGAATTTGAGGGGGAAAAAAAATGCTTTCAAGGTTCCCCATGTTTCTGTACCACAAACAGATCTGTTTTGTACTGCATTTTTGTTATTTATATCACAAGATTGCTGCCTAACCAGTATCAATAAAATATATTCTAAAAAGGAGAAAAAAATGTGTAATTAAACGTGGTGATTCTAAGGGGAAGCTTTTGGGCTAGTTTCTATTGTAATATGACATTTTCCTTGTTTTGCTCTATTTGCAAATCTTGCCAAATCTTGTTTGGATAAGTGCTTTTTGCTTTGCTGTCATGCAAAACTTAAAGCTTTTGGTGTGGTGGGGTTTTTTTTGTGCAGATCACTTTTTACTGCAAGATGTTAACAAATGTTTTACATCTCACTTAGGGTCAGACCAGTCAGGTTTTTTTAATTAATAAAAACTTTTATTAATTGAAATTGTCTCCTGTTATTATTTGATTCTTACGTGGCTACATCAGAGAGAGAAAAGAACCTATTGTACCATTGTTTTGTCAATATGATAAATTGTCTTTGTGAGGTGTCATTTTTGTCTAGGTCTGTTTGATATTTGTTAGGTTGGCAGATGGGGTTTGGCCTGTGGCAAGATAGAAACTAAGGACTGGGGTAAGAGAAAAACCAAAAAGTTGCTATATTCTTAGTGTAAAATCATGTGTTCTGAAAGGCTTGCTTGGCACTGCAGCAATTCACAACTGTCTGTGTCCTTTCTCTCTTCAGGTGTGGTGTCGGTGAGCTTTGAAGAGGATGAAGATGGAAATCTCTGTCTAATAGCATATCCATTAAACGGGGACCACGATAACCTAGAAAACCTAGATAATTCTGACTGTGAACCCAAAAGTAAGCTGTTGCGATGGACTAATAAAAAGACAATGTTGTTAGAAAATGAGAAGATATCTAAGGAATGGGTCCGACAGCACAGAAAAGAGGAAAAAATGAAAAGGTAAGTGTGATAGCGGGAGCTGGGATGTGGAGTGTTGAAGCATAACATTTTTTGCTGTCAAGTTAGGATCTGGTCTCCAGAATTCCAGAGAATTTTCCAGAACTCCTAACTTTCATTTTCATTTCTTCTTTAATTTCTTTTGTTTTTCCTGACCTCTTCAGTGCAGACAGGTTCAGTAGTGAAACTACTGTTGAGTGAGACTCACACTACAGTGTTGTCTTTTCATTCTTTTTTTTGCTGTGGTCAGTTGAAAATGTTATTTTTGAAGCTTCTTCAAAAAAGGCAAAAAAACCCTACCTGCAAAAGCACTATAATTGTATAAAAAACAAACCAGAATATTTCTGTGTTAGTGTACATGGCATACTTTTGTAGGAGTCCCTCTGTGTCCTGTTAGTGACATTTTCCCCTCTCTCAGGTGTTAATTGTGTGTTAATTGTAAACTGTGAGGTGTGGTGCTAAGAGCAGTGGCCTTAGCAAAGGCTGAATCTTAAAGCCTGTTGCCACTTGCATTGCTTTTGTGGAAGTAATTCACACAGGTGAAATAAGTAGAATTCCTGCATGTTTGGTAACATTTGCTAATTTAGATTAATATGGAAGTAGCTTTGTAAAGGTTGTAGTACTACTGATGAGCAACTCATCCCGTTGTACAGAAAGCAAAATAAAGCTTATGCTAGCTGTTAGTGAAGGAGAGCAAATACTGTGTAAAGTTACATCCCCTGGCAACCCTTTTAAAGTGCTTATTTTTCTACTTGGCCTCTAATTTGCTGCTTTCTTCTGTTTTCTAGTCACAAATTGGAGGAAGAATTTGAGTGGCTGAAGAAATCTGAAGTCTTGTATTATACTGTAGAGAAAAAAGGAAATGTCAGTTCACAGTTTAAACACCATAATCCTTGGAGCATGAAATGTCACCAGCAGCAGTTACAGCGAATGAAGGAAAATGCAAAACACCGGAATCAATACAGTATCCTTTCCTGAAAATAACCTCATAACCAGGGAAAGAGTAGAGCTCTGCTTTTTACTTCTTGAACATGCCAGATAGAAGTACAGCACAGGCTCAATCCAGAGACTCTCTGAAGCTGTGATTTATTTGGTGACTTGGACGGGATTGCCAGCACTTTCCAGAACACTGGCTTTTCCACCATGCAGTAAAGTAGCGAGGGTAGGAAACTCGGATAGCTTAGTTGAAATCCACTAATTGTGCGTGCGTTAGTGGAAAGGTTTTACAGCATACACTGTTTGGGATCTTCCACAAAACCAGTTTACTAATGAAAGCTTTCCAATGAGAAGAGTTCTGTCACTGTTTGTTACTGATCGGATATTGGTGATCTTAAGAGCTATCATAATCTTTCCCTTTTCAGTTAGTTTTTAAATTTAGAGGATATTCCAATGCCTGGCGTTGTCTGTGTCCAGTAGCCTCTTTTTAGTGAGTCTTTGATAAGAAGAGCTGACTATAAATTGTCACATAGGATTGGAGCACGAGAAACAAAACCTGTGACTGCATCCATGAAAGCTGAAGTTCACACTGTTCTTGTGCTCTGGAGCTGTAGGCAAACTGTGCATTCTGTGGAGAAAGAAAAAATCTTGCTGTATGCAGGCTTGGATGCAACCGATCAATCCTGGAAAAACATTAATACCTAATACTTGGGTAAACAGATTCCTCATGTGCTAGGAGTTTGAATGGATTACTAGAACTGACAAACTGTTCAGAACAGTTCAGACAGTGTTTCGTGGCTGTGTCTGTGCTGTTTCACTGCAGATGACTCCTGTTGCCTCACTAGGAGCGAGTGCTATGGCTGGAACAGTATTGCTGCAGGTGTTCTGAAACACTATTTAACTGCTGTGTTTCAGAGATGGTGTGAAGATGCCTTGCTGTTTTGAATGGTAACCAAAGCACTCAAAATCTCCATTTCCCAGAAAAAAAATCTCTTTAGGCAGGAAATAGTTCATAATTCCAAGTTTGTGCCTCAGCTGCTAGATTATATTTCTGTATGTCCCTGGCTGCTTTGTTTTCCCCCCCCTCCCCCACTTAATGTGGAAATTCACTTCTTCTCTAGAGGCCAGTGGAACTGGAACTAGATATCCACTCTGCTTTGTGCCGAGTTTATGTAACTGTAATTTTGGATAGGTTACTAAATACGGGGCATGTTTTAGGTATGCTTAAAATCAAGACACTGGTAGTACAAAACCTGTGATAATTGTTTTAAAACCTGTATTCATCGTTGTGAGGATTGTTCCTTAACTAGTCAGAATTCATTTTGCTGGAAAACCTCACATCTCGATACGAAGTACCGTGTGTGTTGGACCTCAAGATGGGAACCCGGCAGCATGGAGATGATGCATCAGAAGAGAAGAAGGCGAATCAGATCCGCAAGTGTCAGCAGAGTACGTCAGCTGTCATTGGAGTCCGAGTGTGTGGCATGCAGGTGAGAGGAAAGCTAGTTCTGTGCGGGGCAAAAGACTTGTTCCCGTTTCTGTTGGGGCTTTTGGCTTACGTGGTCATCCTGTGTGTCGCTGTCCTTGCGATGCTGGGCTTCGTTTCCTTCAGCGCGTGGAGTGAGGCTTTTGGGTGGCACTTGTCATTTGAAGGCGGCAGCATCGGCAGGAGCAGCCTGCAGCACGTGCTCCGCAGCAGTGGATGTGTTCTCGGAGCACAGTCAGTCCCCTGCACGTTTCAGGGTGGTGTAGGAAACAATAGAAAGGAGGGTCTGCCAGTACATGCGTTTTGAATAAGGCGTGTGGAAATTTGCCAGAATATGAAGCAGCAATGAGTTCTGTCTTGCAGACTTTGAAAAGCCACCCAGATCTGTCCCTGCTGAAAGCAGATTCGTTGCAAAGCGCAGACAAGAGGCGGCTTGGTCAGTGCGATAAGGCTCGCGGTCAAATAAGGAGAGAGTTGTGTAGACTTTCACCCGAGTTTTTTGTTTACTTGTCTCTGTATTCCTAGAGTGACAAATGGGAAACAGCTTGTTTGTATTTGAGGGTTTTCCAAAGCTGCTCTCCTCCCATCCAGCAGATTCCAGGAATGCCAGCAGTGTTTGCTGGGACTTGTTCCATGACTCTGGGTGTGTTTGGTGTTCAGCTCGTGGTGTAACTTCGGAGAAAAGCACGAGGCAGAGATGGAAGTGTGGGAGGTGCATTTGTAACCGCCGTGTGCTGGGATGTGAGCAGGAACCCATTGTTTACCTTCCAGCACAGACCTGCGCTGGGGAACACGGGGAGCTCTGGAGGCACCTGCAGTCCTCACCTCACCCAGCTGTTCAGGTGTTGTCAGCTGTGTGCTGTGTAGGCCACTCTTCTCTAGGAAGGGATCTTCCTGCAGGAGCACCTCTGCCCTCTTTAAATCCAGAGGATGATGGGGCACGCTTAGTTTTACGTAGAAGCGCTTGCTGTCACTTGGGCTCAGCACTGTGGGAGTCACTGTGAGCAGAGGCAGGTACCGAGCTGGGTGAGCGGCTGTGGTACAAGTTGTAGCTTGACTTTGGAGATCTTGGCTGCAGCTTTCCTAATCCCACTGAAGCTCCTCATTCTCGCATGTGCAGTGGAAAAGCTCAACTCTAAACTGAAAGGATTTTCCTTTTCCTCTGCGTCTCCAAGTTCCCCGGACACTGCTGGATCTGTTCTAGCTGTTTCTGCAACTGTGCAAGAGCAGTTTAAGAGAGCAGTATGTCATGTTGTAAAAGCTTTCCATAGCGTGGTTCGGCTTCCACCCCGATCCCTCCGTGAAGGCTTTGGGTCAGTATTACCAGCGATTTTAACTGTTCCTTTTCTCTTGTGTTATCTGTGTGTGTGCAGGTCTACCAGGCAGGCACTGGCCAGCTCATGTTCATGAATAAATACCACGGGAGAAAACTCTCAGTCCAAGGATTTAAAGAAGCACTTTACCAGTTCTTTCATAACGGCAAATACCTGCGCAGGGAACTCTTTGAATCTGTTATTAAAAAACTGACTGAACTCAAGTCTGTCCTAGAGAAACAGGAGTCTTACCGCTTCTACTCGAGCTCCTTGCTCATCATTTACGATGGAAAGGAAAGGCAGGAAGTTGCTGTTGACTCGGATCCCGAGGACTTAGAGGACCTTTCAGAGGAATCTTCAGATGAGTCAGCGGGAGCGTATGCCTACAAGCCCACTGCTAGTACTGTCGATGTCCGGATGATAGACTTTGCCCACACGACCTGCAAGTACTATGGAGAAGATAGCGTGGTGCATGAAGGCCAGGACACGGGTTATGTTTTTGGACTTCAGAATTTAATAGATATTATTAAAGAAATCAGAGACGAAAGTAGCGAATAAACAGTGTGGACGCACATCGGTAGAAAGCACTATTGTGACTCTTTGTATTCCAAAATTATTGGCCACTTTCTGGTGGTAGGAATCTTTACAGGCTCTGCAGGGATGGTCCCGTCAGAGCCAGACTTGTTCAGAGGGCATTTACTTACATTGGTGCTGGACCTAGCACTGGCAAAACTTGGTATCCTTATTTATTTTAACTTTCTTAAACATTCCACATTTGATTACTCAGATACCTCTGTTATCCATGTGTGTATATGTTCCAATAAAATTCTTTTTGTTCATTGTAAGCGATGCCTCTGTTGTTGCTGGTGGCTGAGGAGGAGGTGAAGCTCGCGTCTCTCTGGTGTCATGCCGAGGGCTCACCTGGCTCCTGGGGCCGAGCAGCACATCCCTTCTGGGCCTCGGTGAGAGCAACGAGCAAGTCCAGCAGAGAGTCACCGGGCTGGCTAGGGGCTGGAGAACCTCTGCGAGGAGAGACCGAGGCGGCAGGGCCAGCACAGGCTGGGGAGAAGGTGGCTCAGAGGCACCGAAGGGCAGAAGCTGGGTGAGAGACCTCGGAGCTCCCTTCCAACCAGAGTGATGTGACTTTGACTTGTCTCTTAAAACCTTCACCAACCTATTTCCTGTTCCAGGATCTTGTGAACTAGATCTCGTGCTGTGTAACCCATTTCTAGGGAGCTATTGACATTTTTTTAGTCTAAGCTGAACCAAAACGTGGAGAACTCCTGGAGGATGAGCACAATGGCCGTGACAAGGGCAGAGCTGCAGAACCTGAGGTATCCTAAGCTGCTTAAAATCTTACATGGGACAAACAGATGGGGAGGAAGTGTCAGAAAGTGAGAGGACAGTGAGTAACTGAAATAAAGATAACAGACCAACTCCAACCACCGGTTCCCCTTTGAAGGGAGGAACACTTATTTATCTAACCGTTCCTAGATAAGTGACTTCTCCCTGTGTGAAGTCATCACCATCGTGCAACAGAGAGCTGGGCGTGGGAGTGCTGACGTACGTGGGGAAATGTTGTTTCTTGTCAGGGTTGTCCAGGATAAAGCAGCAGGTTCAGGTAAAATGGAGTGTGGGGAGGTGGCCGATGTCAGGATCACCCCCCAGCCCCTCTGCCTTCTCCCAGGGGGGCTGCAGGAGGAAGGTGACCCCTTCCTTGGCGATATCCCTGCAGCTTTAGTTCCATATTCCCCGGCTGGTGCTATCAGGTTTTCCTGACCAAAGTCTCTCCGGTGGCTGTCCTCTGCTCTTTGGTACTTTTGAAGAGTTTTTACCTTTGCTCTGGCATTAGCTGGTGCTTGCATTGTTTGTTTGTTCTGCAGCGTTCCGGTACAAACCGATGTCACTACCGTTTGTACATCTCGCAGCCACCTCGCTGGTTTATGGCTGCACGTGGCGCAGATTTCTCCCATGAAGCGCATTTGTCTGTCCCCAGCGTGCCGTTTGTCTCTTGAGTCTCCGGTGCTGGGCACAGCTGGGCACCGGCTGCCCGGCGCCTCGGCAGCAGGGACGGGGCTGTTTGTTCCAGGCACTTTCAATTGCAAAAGGCTCTGGGCAGCGCTGGGTGACACCTCCTGCCCGCTGTCCCCGAGCTGTGCGGCAGGTGTGAGTCAGAGTGCCCGGAACACGGACAGGGCTCGTGGCTGCAACGTGACGTTTCCTTTTCGGTTCTGCTGCTAAGGCGGCCGTGCCCTCTGCTAACGAGCTCATGACGAGCCTTTGGCCGGCCCCGGGGACAATCCAGCTTCTGCAGATTCATCCCGTACGGGGTTTGACTTTGCAGTCTGGAATTAGCAGGGATAAAGTCCTCTGAGGTGCTCGTGTTACGTAGGGACTCTGGAGGGAATTCGCACAATCCGATGAGAACAATCGCATTTGCTCTGATGCAAGCTGCCTCCCCAGCAAGTCCCCTTGGTGTGGCTGGGGACGGGCTGAGCCCTGGAGCTGCCCTCGGCAACGCTGCCGGCGTGGGGCTAGAGCAGCTCCCAGCCCCTGTGCTGTCAGCAGCCAGCTCCGGAGCACTGGGGGTGTGTGTGACGATAAACCCCCAGGTGGGATGGGTGCTGCTGTAGGACACCCAGGGGACAAACCCGGCGGGTGCTGCTGAAGTCCCCCTGCCAACGCTGTCCGAGGATTAGCAGGGGCCGTGCCAGCGCTGCCGGGCAGCAACAAGGTGGTTGGAGCTTTCCCGGCCTGCAGCAGCGGGAGGGGGGAGCTGGGACAGAAATGATCATTTTAGGAGCTGCAGGAGAAAAATGTCA